>JAKRZM010000201.1:5948-48626 GCA_036379175.1 Heliconius cydno galanthus
TGCCTGCTATATGAGAAATTCAACATTGCACTTTGAGCCCAGAGCGTGAAATAAAAATGATTCATTCCCCCGAGTGGACATCGAACCTATTCTTATAGTCAGACGCTGTCTCAGCATAACGATGACGTCACCATTTTCATTTAAAATGTTGCCAATATGATATTGTCTTGTACCTCCAAAAAGTTATCAGATCTTATGTAGGAGCCAAGTTTCAAACTCTACACGACCTAACTTCACAAAGTTTCTTAGTCGAAATGTGTGGTTTGGCCTTTTCAGATGCTGTACTACCTAGCACAGATGTCTAACTAAGAAATAAATTTAATTTCAATTTAAATTTATTTCTTAGTCTGATTAGAAATGAGCACTGCCACGTAGCACGCAATTTTCTAAGCAGATTACGATTAACAAAGCTACGTGGAGGTAGAACATATTCTAAAACAATTGTAATAAGGAAATTAATAAACAATAAGAATTTCTATATACGTTATGTAATTAGCATTTGGATATAAAGAAACTCAATAATATTAAATAAATACTACTCCTTTTAAATCCAAGTCATGCCATAATAAAGGTCAAGGTCATATAAAATACAATAAAAAAAATAACGTATTGAATCTGTAGTTATGCAGTGAAATATTGCAGTATTGCTTTATATAGAGAGGCCGAGGACGGTATGGGGGAAAGCGTGGGAGGAAAGGAGGGAAGTGGCAGACGCTACTCTGAATAACGCCTACATTTTTCATAAAAGTAGTCCTTTAACCGACTTTTTTATCAAAAAAAAAATATAATGTGAATTTAATATGTAAGGAGGAGGAGGCAGTGCGTGTTGAGTGGCGGAACTCAACGCCGCGCTTTGCTTCAACACCAGAGCAAAAAAAATTAAAACGGTATTTAATTTCTTCCAGTGAGAATCGAACCCGCAACCTGTCAGTTACAGTCACACTTTGTGCCTCTGCGCCACGAGTGGCCTCGCCTGTCTGGCCTAAAATATGTATTATATTTTTATATATAAAACTGGAAGATATTGTAAGTGAGCAGCATTTGCAAAGGAATTATATATTAGAATAATCCACCCCTAAGGGGAATTAAATAAAAATAAAAGGGGAATTGATATTTTGTATGAAATATATCGATTTCAATGATAGAAACGAGTATTTTATAATTTATAATTAGCAAAACCACAAGAGTCTATTACAATTACAATATTTATTATAAAAAAAAAAAAAGATTTACCAAATTTTAGGTTAAAGCAATACCATCTTCTACCTCGACCAACTTTCAAGGTCTATTCTATCCCGCAGAGGCATATTTTATAAGGTTTGTTATAGATAAGCCAGCTGAGTGTAAGGCGTATTCACAAATAAAATCGTTAAAGTTTCAAATTTATGAGTGTATCCGTGGAATTTGCATACTTTTTTTTACTTGACGCTGTATTCCGTAGTAGGGTAGCCAGAAGGAACCCAGCGTTAACATACTCTATTTCCCATAAAATTTTGAAGACCTTACATGTTGAGGGCGGAATCAAGCGCGCGCGTACCTTAAAATAATTTCTCAAATTAAATCATTTGGCAATCGAACCCATAAGCATTATGGTTTCAGTCAGATACTGCATGCTGTACCAGAAGAGCTATTAATTTTTATTAAAAATACAAGTGTTTTCCCCTCTTCTCTAATATAAATTGGCAAGGTATTATACAATAAGCTATTTTATTTTTTAGTTATTGTTATATTATAGTCAAATTATACAAAATTCTTTTTTAAATTTCAGTCTGTGTTCATTTGGTGTACGTCGACTATATTACTGAAAAGTTTCATCTAAATACGTTTAGTATATTTTGCGGTTAAGTAGAACAAATCTCAATCTCATCATCATCAACATCCTTGCATCCTCACAAATCTTCACAGGTACCTATAATATAATAGGATAGGATAGAATATGCAATATCAAACAACATAAAAATTGGTAACGTATACGTAAAATGTGGAAAAAATCTTTTTCGTTCGTATTCTTCTACAGTCCCAGTCGTGCTAAAATGACTGACAGCCCAATATGTGGGCTCCGTCCATTTTGCTATGTCATGCTGATCGCCGCAACAGGGGATTTTGTATGCGAATTGCGTGTTTTATTCATATCTACCTATATAAAATTGCACTTGCAACTTTTAAAAGTTTAAATATATAAAATAAAAACCAAATGCGCGAAAGGTGTGGGTTTGATTCTCGAGTGAGAATCAAACCCACACCCGTCGCGTTAACAGACGCACGCTTTTACTCCTGCGCCACCACTGGCCTCTAAAACAATATACTTTAAAATATGCAATTTTTTACCAACACTTTCCATCAAAAATATACATCATCATACAATCATATCAATACATACAGCATTTTCAAGCAAAATCCCGAGAAATAGGGCATGATATACCAAAAATCCAACGTACGAACGTCAGCGAAGTTGAAATCCCCCTTCTAAAAATAAATCCAATCCCAGAGCAAGTCAGCCCTCCCCTCCATCCACCTCGGCCCATGGGGATCGCCACAAAGTAGGAGGGAGCGGCGAAGGTCGCTCCGAGCACACGAGCACGAACGGTACTTTTAACCGACTTTGAAATAAGGTTGTTCGACAGTTTTAAACCAATATTAGAAGTAATATTAACACAGATATGGGTGATATTTTTGTTTTTATATTGTTGCTTTTTTTCCTCTACACATATAAAATTGTCTATGAAAACACAAAGATTTAAATTTTGAACTTACAATAACGGTCGTGCATACACGTCATCCAATTTATAATGAGGATACTATACTTATAGATCAATTTATTTATTATAAAAAAATAATTATAAGAAAAATGTGTTTTAAATGTGAAAAATTAAAAGAAAAATAATTATAAAAAAAAAATATGTTTACAATTAATTATTCAATGTCGTTTGGCAAACAATACTTAGAATTGAGCTTTGAATTTTTTTTATTATTTACTATTTTATTTACTTAATTAATATATAATTTTATTTTGTATATTTTACCAGAAAATTTCAGATAATATTGTGTTTCATTTCAACCTTTCCTTCGTAAACGTCACGCTAGGTCTATTCCCCTCGCCCCTAGCTCCGAGTGTAATATAAAATTACAGCCCCTGGGTAAGTCCCTTTTTTATAAAAAGCAAACTTTACTTTATCCATAATAATGTGGAAAATAAATGTCACTAACAAAGCCTTGTTTTAAATGATAGAATAATTATATTTATGAATTCCTAAATTCATATCATGTGATAACATTTTGTAGCAATGATCAAAGAATTTAAAAAACTAACGGAGATATTTTGTACTCTTTTAATGAAAACATTTTTTATACTAAATAAGCAATTATGTATCACATGAAATTAGACTTTTCATTATTTCATGTTAAATGCTCTTTTTAAGGTAAGAACTCGGAAACGTAATGTTAAGACACTCCGTTTTCATAAAGACCACCACCACCTTCCGCCTAATTCTACAGGTCACTCCGATAGGTCACAGGTCACTACGATAAAAGAAATTTTATCAAATGTATAGTCAGTTTGAAATAAGCAATAATCATGGACCAGGCCACAGACAAAATATAATATGATGAGAAAAAAATTATTGTTGATAGTCCAATTTTTTCTTCAACTCCAGGTAAAGAAAAAAGGAAAGTTGTGCCCACTGTATGGTTTTGACCAGTATTTGTAATAACAAAGTTCGAGCAATGGTGAAAACAAGCACAAAAGTAAGGTCTTTCAATGACAAGAAATATCAAATAGTAAAAATATAATTGAGGCCAGTCGTGGTGCAGGGGTACAATCGTGCGACTACAAAGGCAAGACAGGTCGTGGGTTCTATTCCCACTCGATGAAATGAAATATTTAATATTTTCTTTTCCTCGCTCTGGTAACGACTCAAAGCGCGGTGTCAAGTTCCGCTGCTCACCTCGCAAAACTCCAGAATTCGGTAGAAAGTCTTAACACTAGGTTCCCAGGTTCCTTTTGCCTATCCTATCCTATGAAAATTAGAAATTTCCAACATTATTAAACTAAACATAGTCTATAATAAAGAGCTAATTTTGAATGAATCCCCTAAGATTATTATTGTGGTTAGGAACAACCGCCGCAGTGTTTACGCGCGGTCGGAGGGGAAGAGAATGTAGCATAAAGTCCTTAATGTATTCATACCTACTATATAAAATAACTAGTAAATTATCTAACAGATTATTATACCGTAAGTAAAGTTTAATTATTATTTTTCATTATTTTTTAGCGTCCCGCTGTATCACGCACATAGCAGGGTTGGCAGACGAACCTAGTGTTAAGACACTCTTTTCCTATTAAACATCTCACACACACACACTTCACTCACACCTCCGTTGCTCACTTTCCACCAAATTCTAGAAGCATAGCGTTTTGTGTGGCGGAACTCAACAGAGTGAAGAAATAAAAGTAATATTTCATTTCCTCGAGAGGAATCGAACCCCTAACCGGTCGCGTTTACAGTCCTGAAATACTATGTTAATGTATGAATATAAACATAAGAGTTTTGTCAATATTTACGTTTTTAAACAAGTAAATAACTTAAACACGTGTTCATATTAAACATATGAACGGTTGTAGCAACAATAGCTTAACGGTAAAAGGGTCGAGTCCAAGGGTCTCGGGTCCACTCCCTAGGTACGATCCCTTACATCTATATAAGCTTGGGAAGGGTAGAAAGTGGGTAGTGTATAAGACCTTAGAGTTTATAAAAATAGTGATTTACTATTTTAATAAAATACTTTGAGTCAAAAAATGAGTATTAGTTATAGTAACTTATATATTCTTATTTAAATACTAGCGAGTAGCGACACGCTCACGGCTTCGCCCGCTTGAATGAATAACTATTGATTTACTCATCTCCATTACTTTCATTTTCTAATAATAATATCATTTAAAAAATATATATCTGCATTTAAAGTCATTGTTTTTGGTTCTACTACGTTATTCAATGCCATTAAAAACCTTTTTTTATATTTTCCATGTATCTGTACCGATGCGATACGATTTTTTTGAAATATCTATCTATCTATATGATTATAAGACAACCAAAACGAATTTTCACATATTTAGTCGTAGGATTTATCAAAATCAAATATTAGAAATACGCTGTAATACATATACGAATAACAGAAAAAGTAGATAGGAAGGCAAGAGCAGGCTGACCCCCTCTACAAAAAAAAAGGTCGACCCGAGCGTCGAAAAACTCTTATCTGTAAAAAAGTGAGGTTCGTCCATAATCAAGTTTTTATATTCGCTGCCATCGATCCCTAGCAATCCCCCCAGCGTGGTAGTGCGCAGTGTTCTTTTTAAAGAACATAGTCTGATGTAGAGTTGTCTATGCGTATGATTTTATCCATATTTTATTTCAATTATAAATTAGATATGCATCACTTTCGGAATAAAATATATTATACACACATACATAAAAAAAACAATGAGGCCAATCGTGGCGAAGGAGACGGAAAGTGAGGAACGGAAGTATCTTAATGGGAGTGTCTTAACACTAAGTTCCCAGGTTCCCTTTGCATACCTTGTTATCTCAAACTTTATTTAAAAAAACTGTAAGCATATTACATAAGTACAAACTACATCATATCCAATTTAAATATATTAAAATTAATGTTATAAATATATAAAAAAAAATGATCGACAGCCATATTAGATAAGTTATACAAACGGGGTGTATAGTAGGTATCTAGGATAGGTCGATATCTAGGTCGTGCAGGGCGGTCAAGGGGACGGGCTCACCAGCTGCGGGCCTTCGCCGCTATGCCATATCAAGTTTAGTATCCTTTGTATATGTATAATATGTACAGATACATCATTTATATATTTAGAACGTAACTCAACGCAATATTATATACTCAGCGCCATACTTTCCCTATTTACCAGAGAGAGGAATTGAAAATGTTATATGTTATGTTGAAAATATTTCAATGTTTTTCAAATATTGTATTCTATCTATGGTAAAAATTTATCTATTTAATTTGAAACAATTGTTATTATTATATTTCAAAAATTCTAATCTTTTTGTTTAAGTATTAAAAGTACTGTGCATATAACAGAGCAAGGCTTCAGGCAATATCTTGTTCTATTTCAATATAACGTAAAAAAATGGAGTTATCTGCAGAACCAGGGGGACCCGTATTATAGAATATAATGAGTTACGTCTCCATTCGCTCCTTCTCGATCCCTTTCGGTTAAGTCAAGGGGGTTGTGAAGAAAAAGGTAGTCGCCTTACAACATTCTTCACGTTCACGTTTATATATACCAAAATTGCTAATAATAATGCTTTACCAAGANACATTATCCATTAACCTTGCAATAATGAGACACTCGAATTGAATAGAAGGAGAAATAAAAACTAAATACTTAAACAGAAATATTTTTTTTAACTTTTTTATTTAAATTATACATTAGATAAGCATCTGTTTCGGAATAAAATATATTATACAAACATACATAAAAAAACAATGAGGCCAGTCGTGGCGCAGGAGCATAAGCGTGCGACTTAAACGCGACAGGTTGTAGGTTCGATTCCCACTCGAAGCAAAGAAATATTTTATATTTTCATTTTCTCGCTGTGGTACCGAGGCAAAGCGCGGCGTTGCGTTCCGACACTCAACACCCCATTCATCCTGAATACGAAGGAAAGTGGGAAACGGAAGTATCTTAATTGGAACGGAGTGTCTTAACACTAAGTTCCCAGGTTTCCTTTGCCTACCTTGCTATCTCAAACTTTTTAAAAAATAACTGTAAGCATATTACATAAGTACAAACTACATCATATCCAATTTAAATATATTAAAATTAATATTATAAAAATATATAAAAAAAAATTATCGACAGCCATATTAGATAAGTTATACAAACGGGGTGTAGAGTAGGTATCTAGGATAGGTCGATATCTAGGTCGTGCAGGGCGGTCAAGGGGACGGGCTCACCAGCTGCGGGCCTTCGCCGCTATGCCATATCAAGTTTAGTATCCTTTGTATATGTATAATATGTACAGATACATCATTTATATATTTAGAACGTAACTTAACGCAATATATATACTCAGCGCCATACTTTCCCTCTTTACTAGAGAGAGGAATTGAAAATGTTAAATATTTCAATGTTTTTGAAATATTGTATTCAATCTATGGTAAAAATTTATCTATTTAATTTGAAACAATTTTTATTATTAATTATTTCAAAAATTTATTTTTATTTTATTTTAATTATTTCAAAAATTGAAATCTTTTTGTTTAAGTATTAAAAGTACTGTGCATATAACAGAGCAAGGCTTCAGGCAATATCTTGTTCTATTTCAATATAAAGTAAAAAAATTGAGTTATCTGCAGAACCAGGGGGACCCGCATTATAGAATATAATGAGTTACGTCTCCATTCGCTCCTTCTCGATCCCTTTCAGTTAAACCCACATCAAGGGGGTTGTGAAGGAAAAGGTAGTCGCCTTACAACATTCTTCACATTCATGTTTATATATACCAAAATTGCTAATAATAATGCTTTACCAAGAAAATATAATTTACTTTAACAAAAAAGTTAGGCCAACACAAAAACACTTGTACAAAAAATATACACACAAAAAAAGTTTTTGAAAAGGGGGAATTCCGTCCCATGAACCCAAAAAAAACGTTAAGTGTTTAAGGAATTCTACGAAATTGGGTCCCAAGATAAAATGGGGCGGTGTTTCTTTTTTTTTCAACTAGCCTTAACCCTAATTCTATTCGTTTTAAAGCAAAATCATTTTGAAGATATAAGAAAATGTAGTATTCTTTGTAAATACGGTCGAAATTTCATTCATATTATAAATATATTAGTAAATATTATTGTTTTCAGGCCAGTCGTGGCGCATGGGCACAAGAACTCACATCGAGGAAATGAAATATTTATTTAAATTTATATTTCCATTTTTTCGCTCTTGTGTCGAGGCAAAGCGCGGCGTTGTGTTCCGCCACTCAACACGCAATGCCCCCAGAATTCAGCGGAATGTGGGGAACGGAATATCAGTAGGTCTTAACAGTAGGTTCCCTCTGCCTACCCTGCTGTGTATTTATTATTGTTTCACTTTGATAGATTTTATGGTTACCCAAATTACCAAACAACAAATCAAGGTGAAAGGTTCTCAATCTGAAGGTTATTTGCACCATGTTGTGCTTGATAAAAATAATTATTAATATTATTTTCCGAGTACTAGCCGTCCCTTTGCAATGTCATACCACGAATGATTATAACAAAAAAAACAAAAAACTTTTATAGGTGTTTATATAGAAAAAAATATATATTTTAAGTATACAAATAAACTAAAGACCGTCGTGAAGAAGTGGTACAAAGTGAACGCGACGGTTGTGGGAATTGATCCCCCGGGGAAAATAATTATTTAATATTTTCATTTTCTCGCTCTGGTAACAAGACGAAGCGCGGCGTTAAGTTCCACACTTAACACGCAAATTCACGAAAATTCTGTTCAATTGGTAACGGAATATCCTAAGCCTATGTTCCGTCTGTCAACCGTGTTATAAGCGGGATACAGCGTGAAGCTAAATAAATTAATAAAAAAAATACAATAACAATTTAGCTTTACATTTCTTTGTCTGACATAAAAAAAAACTATCTCCTAAATGTAATAACGCAGCATGACGCGCCCCTCCATTGGGACTTGTGATTGGGAGGGAAGCTTTTGTACTTCGTTTTTTCATAAGTTCTGTTACTGTTTTTTTTTAGTTACAAATTATGTATTTGTAGAAGTTTGAATTTGATGTTACTAATTTTACAGGGGTTAAAGTTTTTTTTTAAATTATTTATTTGCCTGTTCATTAAAAAAATATATTTTTCTAAGAACTACATGTAACTACTCAAAAAATGAAGATATAAAGATATCTTAAACTTGTGAATAATTAAATGTAATTTAGTAGAGATGAGAGATGAGAAATGAGAAGAGACGAGAGAATTTACTTAGAATTTAACGTCAATAGGTTAAATATCATTGTGATGTTGTGGGATAACGCCTAACTAGGGTAAACACAGTGAGCCTCAGTGGGGAACCCTGATAAACACAATGATTATGGGTTCGATTCCCACTCGAGGAAACGATGCTAGTAATCGTCTAAGTCTACTAGTATCGTTTCTACACTAGATTCCCAGGTTCTCTCTGCCTGGGTAGGCAGGTCTGCTACGTGCGGGTTAGAGCGTGAAGCTATAAACAAATTTTTTGAATAACTTGGCACTAAATATATATTTTAGTCAGCGAATGCTGGTCTGATCAGCAAAATGCAAGTTACAAAACCATCCTTATTACGAAAGTGACGGTGGCCTTGCTCCGGGCATCATGCCTCGGGCACTACTCCCAAAGGGACGACGAATGGTCGGCAAAACTATTTAAATATATTTATTAATACATATGAAATTAAATAAAATGGGTTCGTCTGGGGGGCGCTGAAGAAGTATTTTGCCCCGGGCGCGATTAACGCTCGCTACTCCACTGCATTCAGAGATTACATGCAGACAGAAAAGATTAAGATTAGAAATGTTTCTGTGTATTATAGTATTTGTTTATTTTGTGGTTTAAAATACGCTCTTTACTATTGCTTGCAAATACGGTCATAGATTTCTAACCATGAATCCAAAAAAAGAGAAAAAGAAGAATCCAGTGCCGCATCCACTAAAAATATAAGCATGGTATTTGAACCTATGGCTATATTTTCTACTCCCAACTCTTCCGTACTGCCTTACGACGGATTATTATTAGGCTTTAGTAAATTGTCTAAAATACATTCCTATCTGTTCACATTTATCTTTTGTCCAATGACACAAAGATAACCTTGGTGTTTAACATTGAATAAGTTAGCCGAAAGTAACCGTAAAAACTCCGTTTGAAGCCAGTCGTAGCGCACAGGCACAAAGTGTGACTGTAAAACCAACTGGTTGTGGGTTCGATCCCCACTCGAGGAGATGAGAGAGGAGAGTTATATAAAATTTATTTTCGTGGATCTCTAAACGTTTTTACGTATATATTACACACTTATATATATTATATATATTTTATTAAACAATTTGACACGATTGACTGACTCATCAACCTCCAAGCCAAGCCACAGAGTTACGTAACGAGATAAATTTGAAATGTGGTGGGTGTTAGCTATATGCATGCAAGGTACATGTACCTACATAAGTTATAAGCAATTCGATTAGATTAGATTTTCCAAGTCAATCCCCAAGAGATGGAGATGGAGTCATGAAGTTCAAGATATGAAAAGAAATTGTTAAAGTAAAAAAAATGTACTTAATTTTTTTAGTGTCACGCAACGTGACTGTAAACGTGACAGATTGTGGGTTACATTTCTATTTGAGGAATTAATTGAATAGTTTCATTTCTTCGCTCTGGTGAAGAGGCAAATCGCGGCGTCCAGTTCCGCTACCGCAACACGCAATGCGTCTAGAATTCGGCGGTAAGTGGGTAGCGGAGTGTCTTAACACTAGGTTCCCTCTGCCTACCCTACTGCAAGCGGGATAGAGCGTGAAGCTGATTATTATTAAAAAAATCTTACCTTTCCCACATTGCCCGCAAAGCACTTCCTTCTTCTTGTGCGTCCAACTGTGTATCTTCAGATGATCTTTCCTCTTGTAACTCTTCCCGCATTCAGAACACATAAAGGGCCTCGAACTATCGAAGACCGTGCCTGATATATCGTGGACTATTGGATTTTCGGTTCTTAGTTCCGAATAATCTATGTGTTCTTCCATCTAAAAATGTTTTCTTATATTTTTCTATTTCTAAGGGATGTATTTTTAGAGGGAACCTAGAGAGACACATTAGTCCTCATGGAATTTGCGAAACATTCTGTCTTATTACCAGAGCGGGGAAATGAAAATAGTTCATTCCCCTATGTGAGAATCGAACCCACAACCGTCGCGATTACAGTTAGACGTTGTGCGATAGACGATAGACGTTAGAATAGATACGTATTTTTTGTCAGTATAATTTCAAAAAGTTGTTTTTTATAATCTTCAAATATTCCACAGAATCTTCGCAAAAAAATATTGAATAGATATATTTGCCAAAAATAAAGTATATCAGAAGTAGTAGAAGATATAACAAAGAAATCAACGTTCTATTATAGTAACGTATAAAGTTTCTTCTTCAAATCGTAAAATCTCATTTTCAGAGATTCCCACAGGAATTTCCGGAAATCCTATCTGCCCTACCCTCCCCAAAGAACTTTAAAGCACATTCCACATAGCAGCTTTCTATATCCATCAGTTATGGTTGTGTGGTGTCTGTCAGTCACATAACAGAAGCAACCAAAGAAAAAAAACATAGTTGTAGTGAAATTATTGTATAGCGTTCGCCTGGGAGACGCTGTAAAATAATTTGCCCCGGGCGCGAGGTAAACTCACTACGCCACTGGTTATATTACATATCTTTAATAATTTCGATGTAACTTTGTTATCTAGCAAAAAGCTAAAATTTGCCTTCAAAATATCGTTCACTATTTTGGCATAAACGAACTACTTTCATCTATATTTAGCTAAGCTCAATTTTGCCAACGCCACGGTAAATTTCGTGCTGTTCCAGTAGCTCTGAGCACACTTAGGAAGGGTTGGGGGTAGTTTTATCTGCCCCCTTTAATTTTCCTTTTACGCCCCTCTATTTCTGGCGCTCCGGGCGGCGCACCGACCTCCCCCATTGAATCTCCCCGAGAAGCGTCTCTAACCGACTTTAATATATACGTATAAGCTACGTGAAAAATATCTAGGTATTTTTTTCAAATTTCCTATTTTATGATGAATAGGTAATTTTTTTTAAGCTGTATCAAATACAGCTGTATCTTTTCGATCTATTAGTTAGACATATTTTTTATACGGCAATTTAACGTTATTTTTTTTATTTAAAAAAGGAATATTTTTGGAGTACATTTTGAATTTAAGCCAGCATTTAGTTCCTCACTTTTAGAATGAATGCGTGTTAAGTGGCGGTACCCAACGCCGCGCGTAACACATGTCATATCAAAACAGAGAAATAAAATAATTAATATCAATGAGTGTTCCCACTTAGTACATACACATAATAACATTAAGTATGACAATCGTCAAACAATATATTAAATTAATTTGTTCAAACAAATTTAAAAAATATATTTATATTCATGAAAAATATCAAAACTATAAGTCTCACCTCTGTAGAAGAATCTAAATCGGCATTTCCAGTGACACTAGTAATAATTGGATTTAGTTCCTCACATTCCTCCATTTCTTGCTTTATATCTAGTTCTTGATCGCTCACAGGGTTTATATTGACCTCCATGAAGTGTTTGTTGTGTGTTTGTAAGTGTTTTTGTAAATGATCTTTTCGGTAAAAAGCTAAACAGAATCTTCAAGTTATTATAATATTCATATAGATAATTGTTTTATAAATGTGAAATTGGTGGCTTCAACAAATATTTCAAGCCGCTATAATGTGTCTGTCTGACTATGTCTGTATATATCTACTTAGGTGAAAATTTTGTTTTATCTCACTGTTAAATAAGAGAAAGGTGAGTAGGGTTACCACAATCAACACAGAAAGTGTTATTATTACAAGGAAAAATAGAAACCATTAGTAACTTCACATTAGTTTGTCTTCGCCTATTGTATACATGCACCTACTTTTACTAATACAAATGAAAGATATATTAAAAAAAAAGTTTTATTTAATAAAATTATACTTACTTTTGTTGCAAAGTGAGCAGGCTAAGTTTTTATTACCCTTATGTATAGAACTGTGTATGTTAAGATGTTCCTTTCTTTTAAATCCTTTCCCGCATTCGGGACATATATGGGGACGGTACTCTGTGTGTTCTTGCATATGTCTGTCTAAATGCTCCTTACGTTTCAAACTAAAACATTAATTAAAAATTAAAACTAAAAACAATTATAGTAGAAAATGTTTCAATAAAGAAATTTTAAAATTTTTATTTTTTTAATTAATTAATCATTTTTTTAACTGAAAAGCCTTATCACTCCTTATCATATATTGACATCTAAAATTATTTAAAAAACTGACCAAGATTTCTGGTTTGATAAAGCAGGGTGTTGGGTTCTGCCACTATGCACTCGAGATATTGGTTCTAATAATATGTATGGCAATCGGAGAATGCAAAATGGGCAATAAGGTATATATTTAATAAGTAATATTAGAAAAATTACAATAAAGTATGGCATAAAGTAAGCATTTAACAGTCCTTACCCAGTGCCACATACCCCACACAAAAATCTGTAGGCGTGATAGTGGGAAAACAAATGAAACTCTAATTTCTCTTTATCATCATACTGAGCAGAACACTCTACACAGGTGTACTTAGTACCTTCAGCACTTCGAGATATGGTTGCAAGTTTACTTTTTGAAAGTAAACTCTTTTTATACATTAATAATAAGTCCGGTGAATTTGGATCTATTTACAAAAAAAAATAAGTGTAATTATTATTTTTATACAATATTAGAATTTGAAAATCATAACGAAATATTTTATTAATTCTGAATTTAAATAGTTTGTAAAATATTTATATATAAGTCTTAACTTTTAAATTATATTTAAGTATAATAGTAGATAAGATAAAGTCATTACCTTCGACTAGATTTTCCATGGTATCAATCTTAATAAAACTTCACAAAATAAAACACGAAAAATACAACAAAGTAAAAGTCCCAACTTATGTTTCCCACACTCGTGCGATCCGTTAGAAAGTAAAAAAGAACTTGAAATAGTAATCCCTTCCCCTACCAAGCACGGTCGCCCAAGGCCCGAGCTCCCCTCCGAATAGGGGTGACTACCCTTTGTCTGCCCTTACTTCCCCTACGGAGGGCGGGGGACCCCACTTTAGCCGGTTTAGGAGGGTGGGCTATATTTTACCCCGACATCGATTCAAAATCTACCTGAATCCCTAACATGTCCTTCACAATTCACATGGTTATATGAAACATGTACAAATGTTACTGTTTAAAACAAAAATTATGGACATTTAATAGTAAATACACAGTTTTTGGCGCCAAAACTTTCATGTAATTTCACCTAATTACGTATTTAAATATTTCAGTACTTTCTTTAAATATTTTTCCTTTAGTTAAGCATCGAATCACATTGTTAATATAATCCATCACAAAAACACTACACAAGACATGTTAACTTAACACAAACAAAACAGGATTTAATTTATTTTCATATTTTGTAAACGACAGATAACGCGAACGTCACTCGATCTCCTAAAATAGTTTAAAAATGATTTGACCGAATGGCTATTAGAACGAATGAACTGTTTGAACGTCTATATGTGGTTATGCTTGAGTGAGGCTCAAAAGGGGGAAGGGTTCGTCAAAAATCATGAAAAATCGCAAGGAAGGTACAGGAGCGTAATAATATTTTGACTAACTTATTTTTATAATACAGACCAAGTCAGAAAACAACTAAACAATTTTTTATTCAGTATTTGCAATATGAGTATATTAACAAAAGGTCGGTATTAGTCAACACAATCAAGTGCATTTTTCGATGTCTTTGAATCTTTCCAATATTACGTAAAAATCCTATAGTTTCAATATGAATGCTGTATATTTAAAGAGACTGATTAGCCATAGTAGATTTTTCTAAAAATTAATATTTTTACTTACACTTAATATAATATAAATTTAATATAATTATTAAATTGAAATTTGCAATAGCATTTCATTCAATTTTATGTCAATAATCTACTGTCACTGTCAATTCTAGATAATATATAATTTAATAGATATTTACCTAATTTAGTACCTACTCATTTAACATGTTTACACTTACAGGTTATTAAGGTTATACTATGCCCTTGTGTAAATGCGTTCTGTGTACTGTATACTGTATAGTGTAAAGGTTAAACTAAAACTATTTTGATATACGTGGTTAACTTGTTACAATAATTTATAAATAAAACATTATGGATAAACAAAATAAATTAGAAGAATTGGCCCTCAAACTGTACGAAATAGATGCAGTGAAATTCGGAGAGTTTATGACTAAAAGCAAAATAAAAACACCTGTATACTTTGACTTACGGGTTATTGTTAGCTATCCCGATGTAATGGTAATTATTCTTCACTTGAATATCTTTGAAATTTAACATTATATACATTTTGATAACGGTTTCAAATATATATTTATTTTATTTCAGGAATTAATATCGAATTTGCTGTACGACTTTGCCCTTAAAGAAAATAATTGCGATCACGTGTGTGGCGTACCATATACAGCGTTACCAATTGCTACTTTACTTAGCGTAAAAGTGAAGAAATCCATGTTGATGAGACGGAAAGAGGCAAAGTCATATGGTACAAAGAAAATGATAGAAGGCCATTATAAACAAGGAGATTCGTGCCTTATTATTGAAGATGTAGTTACATCCGGTTCCAGTGTATTAGAAACCATAAATGACTTAAGAAAAGAAGGTCTTAAGGCAAATGAAGCTATAATTATTTTAGATAGGGAACAAGGAGGTAGACAAAATTTGGAATCTAATGATGTACAAATGAAATCTTTATTTACAATGACCGAGTTGATTAATATTCTTGTTAAAAACAAAAAAATAACTGAAGAAGTTGGCAAAAATGTTATTAATTATCTACAAAATATCCAAGCACCGGTTTCTGGTAAGTGTTTGCTAATTCTTTAGTCTTAAAGATTGTCATTATGAACTTGTATTATTTTAATAGTAGTATAGTGGGACCATCTTACTGTCAACACATTAGTTGCGGATTTAACTCTGAGGAATAATATTTTTATTAACTGCTCTGAGAAGAAAGAATTGTTGAGATTAAACACACAATGTCTGAGATTAGCTGGAAAGTTCAGAATGGACTTGACACTTTATTCTCAGTTTCTTTCTTCTCTCTTTCTTCTTAAGTATCATTTTCTTTGTACCATATGGTAGGCATTTGCTAAATAAATAATTAAAATAAAATGTAAATTATACAATCTATCACTTTTATTTTATAAATAATTTTAACTTAATAATTTTTAAACTCATTTTAGCTCCAGTCACTAATAGAACTTTGCTCTCATACAAAAAAAGAGCTGAACAAGCTGCAAATCCTATAGCAAAACAACTCTTCAATATAATGGCCACTAAAAAAACCAACTTGTGTCTATCTGTGGATCTAACATCCTCCACAAAAATTCTTGACCTCATAGAAAAAGTTGGAGAACATGTTTGTTTAGTGAAAACCCATGTAGATATTATTGAAGATTTTTCTGACAATTTTATATCACAATTGCAACAATTAGCACAAAGGTTTAATTTCTTAATCCTAGAAGACAGAAAATATGCAGATATTGGCAATACAGTATCATTGCAGTATTCAAAGGGGCTATATAAAATTGGTGCATGGGCTGATTGTGTGACATCACATTCTTTACCTGGGGAGGGGATTCTGAAGGCTTTGAATAGCTCAATAAATGGAGTCAATAGAGGAGTGTTTTTGTTGGCTGAGATGAGCTGTGAGGTAAATGATAATTACTATACAAATTTTTCAAGGATTTTTCATATTCTTAAGGACCAGAGTAGACATTCTAACCCATCAACAAAACACTAATGAAATTCTTGTTTGTAACATAAATCATCCACAGTATAGTATAACTATTAAAATACAAAAATTTTTTTCTGAGGTGACCTCTTCAAGATTTCTTGTCTAAATCAGCATAGTGCAGTGGATAATTCCCTCATAAGTTGTCATCTTTTCTACCAAAAATTATAATTTTCTACCAATATAATATATTGATAAACACTATTTAATTTCAGGGTAATCTTATCACTCCAGATTATACAGAGGCTACAGTGAAAATGGCAGCTAAATACCCAGAATTGATTACAGGTTTTGTGTGTCAGCACAAAAATACATTTAATGATCCAGGTTTAATTCAACTCACACCTGGTGTACAGTTGGAAAGCTCAAAAGATAATCTTGGTCAAATTTATAATACTCCGGAGAAAGTCATATTGGAAAATGGTGCTGATGTGATAGTGGTTGGAAGAGGCATAGTTGCTTCGAAGAGTCCGGAAACTCAAGCCGTTATTTACAAAGATGCTCTTTGGAAATGTTATACAAAGAGAGTGTCTGGTAAAATGGAATAAATTAAATTTTGCATTTATTTTTAGAATAGAATAGAATATATTTTCTTATCTCTAGTGTCGAGACGAACGGCGGCGTTCAGTTCCGCCACTCAACACTAGGCTCCCTCTGCCTACTGATATATGTAAATATCCATTATACAAAAATGTTCAATATACAAAAACATTTTTATATACATTAATAGAAAAACGTATGTTGTAAATTAGTAAGATTTCAGACAGGTTTCAGACAGTAAAAAAACATTGTTTATATTTTTATAAAATTATGTAATTTGAGGTTGTTATATTATACATCTTTTAATTGTTAACAGATTTGTAGCCTAGTTACTGTTTTTATGTAGTAGATTATAAGTATGCCTAAGTGGACTTACCAATTCTCTATTTGTTTTATATATATAAATTTTTAAGTATGAAGAACTTTTAATGCATATTAAAGTGTTATTCCACACTTACGAAAGAAGAATACTTTTGAGAAAACATATATTTTTTTTAATAAATATTAATTATCTTTGGGTAGGGGCTATAGATGCTAATAACATAAATAAGCTGTAACAAGAATATAAGAATTTTGACCTAGCTTGACGAAAACATATGGCTTTGTGGCCAGCAGAGCATGTCGACGGTTTCCAAGAAGTGCAGACTCAAATCCTGCTATGTTCAATTTTTTTTTTAAAAAAGTATTTTTCGTTATTCAAGTGTGGAATAACACTTTAAAAATAAAAAAAATCAAAAAGTTATTTGAGTTACTATTGACTTCGAGAAAAAGATGGATATTGGTGCTTTTCCTTCTATATCATTAATCTAAATTAAATAGACACAATAGGAGACTGATATTATGGACCAACTGTTAACCTTTTAGAATTTTATGTTTTTTTGACAGTTTTATACAATTTACATTCCAGTTATATGTTCCAGTATGTTCACAGTATACAAATAAATATATAAGTTAGATGTGATTTTTTTTATTTAAGCCTGATATGTACATTTATATTTTTATAATAGTAAGGGAAGTGTATAATATAAACTATTCTAGGAGATGCCCTTATTTGACTTGCATGTGTTTCTTTTTAACTTTTTACATCTTTTTGATTTTATACAACAGATACATCATCATCAGTCAGCCATTACATAAATGAGTTTCACTCTTCCTAGTTGTGAAACGAACCTACAATTAATATTGCTCTTAAAATGGAGAGTACTTTGAAAATTACATATTCCTACGCCCATAAAAGCGACGCGGTGTGGGTTCGATTCCTATTCGAGGAAATGAAATATTTAAAAAATGTTTTCACTGTTTTATTGGGAACAGAATGTCTTAATACTAGATTACCTATGCCTACCATGCTATGTTCGAGATACAGCGTGAAGTTAAAAAAAGAATATAAGCTATAATTATTTAAGTAAGTTATTCATGAATTTTATTGAAAGTATTTGGGCAGGAGAAATTTTAAATTCAACTCAAATAATTTTTATGGTCCTGTTACTAAATTGCTGTAAAATATTTCACTGCACTATTTATATACGTTTATATTTTCATTTCTTCGCTCTGGTGTGGAGACAAAGAGCGGCGTGCCTCCAGAATTTGGCAGAAAGTGGGGAATGGAGTGTCTACACTAAGTTCCCTCTGCCTACTATTATATATGCCTATTTCATAATTAGCAAAACACAAAAAAATGAAGATTCAGTTAAAGTACAGTCCGAGTCTAAACTGAACTTTGAAAGATAAAGTAATAGTATTACTGTACGTACAAGAATAGGAAATATATTTGATCAAGCAGTAAAAAATGAGAAAAACCGTAATCACAACGCTGTCCTTGATTGTCCTTTAAAGATTTTGACAATTATCAATTACTGCTTTAAGTTATATAGCAATACTTACTTGGATTGTCATTTTCATAAATGTCAAATTCGTAATAGAAACCTCGAATCCGATAAGTAAACTGTAAAACAAAACAAAGAATATCAAATGAGAAATGGATAGTATATCGAAAGAATTAAATATAAATAATAATAATATATTGCCCACTGCTTCACCGACGCTATTTTCGGTTGTAGTTCACAATACTTGGCTAAAGAAGTGGTTAAAAAACGTAGAAGTTGATAATTGTGTAAATAATTTGGATTTTACTTTACAACCAGGTGAAAGTGTTCCTTATCCATGGAAAAAAATATTTATAAAGGTATTTACATATTTTCTAATATCATTGCTTATTTTGAACCAAAACTTATTATATGTTTAACATTATACTTTAAGTATTTTATTTTAGGTGTTAAAGAAAAAAGTGTCCAAAGTATTGCCTCTGCCACGTTATAAATTAAATGAAACTAACGCAGAAACTCCTTTAACTTTTTCACAATTAATTCAATATGTCTCGCAAAGTAATCAAAGGAATTTATGGAAGGAATCTTATAAGAAATATTGTCAAAATAATGAAAGTATCAAGGAAAATACCATAGTGAATTTGTTAGAACATGATCAACTTCTAGCTGAAGTAATTCTAAGATTGTATGGCTGTAATATAATAAGAGTAAGATCAGACTCCTCAGGAAAATTCATTGAAATTAAAGACATTACCAATAAACATATTCTAAAATCGTATGAAACTCATGTCAATTTGTTAGCTGCTTTATTTACATTAGAAACAGAAAATAATTTCTTTATAGTGTACAGAGGACATTATGAGAACCATTTACTTGATTGTCTCAATTTTAGTCCAAACATAATAGATAAAACATATTCTCGAGGATTATTTATTATATATCAGCTGTTGAGTCTATCCAAAGCATTGTGTGATAGAGGTCTCAGCTTGGGGACCTTGCGGTTACAAGATATATATATGTCAGAGGATTTGTGGTTGCAAATAATGCCACCTATAACAAATAATATACACTGCCTTGACCCTTCCTTAATATTTGAACAAAATAAGCAAAAGCAAAGTACAAGTCTCAATCAGCAAAGTAACCAAAATAATCAAAATGGAGGTGAAGAGTGGTGTTGGCGTAGTGACGCAGTGCAGTTAGAAAAGCTTTGCATGTTATGGGTCAGAGGGAGGATATCAAATCTAGATTATTTGTTACATTTAAACGTACTTGCTGGTAGATCTGCGAATGATCCTCAGACTCATTTTATGGTTCCATGGGTGACTGATTTTAATTCAAGATGTGGTAAGGCTTAAACATAAATTTAGTGTAAGGCATGAATTTGTTGATAAGTTGTTGTTGTTGTTACCTTTTTTATAGGGAGAATAAGTTACTAAATTCATAGGTCTATTTTACTACAAAAGTAAAACTCATGATTTTTTAAAATATTTTTTTATTATAGAATATTGAAAAGCAAATTATGATAAAATGATTACTTTAAAATTACAAATTCTAGATTGAGATCTATATGCATCCAGAATTCGGCGAAAACTTGGAGGATGAAGAGTCTTCACACTGTTTCCTCTGTCTACTGTTTGCTGAATGTGTTATACTATAGCATATATATTCACATTGAAGCTGAAAAAAATGTATTATTCAATAATTAAAACTATGCTTATTTGTTGTCTGTCTATCAGGTCGTAATTGGAGAGACTTAAGTAAATCAAAGTACAGACTGAACAAAGGTGATCGTCAATTGGACATGACCTATGATGTCACAAGTGCTAACGGCCAGATCCCCCATCATGTTACAGACGCCCTATCTGATATCACATGTTATGTTTATTTGGCTAGAAGGTATGTTTTTATATCTGTGTATTAATATCATTGTTAACAAAGATAAAAGTGCGGCGTTAAGTTCCGCTACTCGGCGCCGCACTAGTCTAGTCCTGGCCAGAAAATGAGAGGCATGAAGAAAAAATGTGCAGCTGTTTGCAATTTCTATAAATTGAATGATACAATTTTGTTTACAGTACTTTACTTTATTAAATTTCTTTGCTATTCATTTTTATAAATACTTATCTAAATATAAAGCTTGAAGATACAAAAAAAACATTTAAACTTATATAAACACGTCTCCTCATATCATTGTAAAAATATACATTTTAATTTTTTTATATAGTATAAAAAAATCAGTTGGAAAGCAGTACAATTGTACTGATATTTTAAGTAAATACATTAAAATTCTTTATCATATTCGTAAATTTGCATTAAAACATTCAATATATTTTATTATAGAACTCCAAAAGACACACTATGTAAGTATGTGCGTAACAAATGGGTGCCCGCGGAGTACCCGGCGTCTATACAACGTATGCAAGAATGGACGCCGGATGAGTGCGTACCAGAGTTTTACACTGACCCTACAGTTTTCAAGAGCATACACGAAGATTTACCTGTAAGTTGTTATATTTGTGAAATAACAGTGCTTTTCTAATATTCAAATATTTGTATAGTGTTTGATTTCTTTACCTTCTTTACGGTAGGCCTAGAGACCTTTGAATCTAGTGTATTTTTTATTGCTGTTAATTTTTGATAATTGCGTACGATTAGCTGTTATGCATTGCATAGAAATTTGATTGAGATCGATGTCTGTATTATTATATGTTATTAATTCATATAGAAAAAACCGTTTAAAAATCAGTATAGAATATTTGGTAACTCGTAAAAATTAAGTTTATATTTTTCTTAATCTTGATAATTTATTTAACCATTTTTATATCAAATTAAACAAAGAACCTATTTAATGGATGGTTATCAATGAATTCTCCACTTTCATACTCCAAAATGCGGGATATTTGTAAAGATTAAAAATAATTTTAAAATACCTCTAAAACCAATCTATCATATGTAGGTACTTAGCGATTATTACAAGGTAGTTGTTGTATCATCTTGTAAATCATGTTTTACAGTAAATTAATGAGATAACGCGATACAAACACTAAGATAAGAAGCAGTGTACGCTGTAGACGATTTTTGTAGGTCATCGCACTTATACCAAAGCGAGGCTCGTTAAAACGACCTTTTCAGTCGACAGAACAAAAGAAATGTAATTAAAATACTTGTCAAGCGAAATATTTCGGTGTTTTTTGTATTATTTTCTGTTATCACTATTTACTTTATACGAAATAATTTAACATTAATAATAAAAAGAAATACAATCCAATTTCCGTGATATTGCGTGTTAATTCGGAACTCAACGTTGCGCTTTGTCTTGATACAAGAAAATGAAATTACAAAATAATTCATTCTCTCAACAAGGAATCGAACCTACAACCTTTATAACTTAAATAACAATTAAAAGGTAGACGATAGCCTAACAAAATAAATAAACACAATTAATTAGTCACGTATCTCAAGAACGTGAATCCATAGTAATAAGATAGGGGGTATCGCATTGCAAGCAGCAGACGCCATGCTATGTACACATTGCTTATTGATACGATAACACGTATGTTTATACTAAATATAGTACGGTTGATGAGTAGTGGCCGCGCTGAAGTTAGCTGTAGAAAATTGCGCTTTAATTTTAGAAATTTTCTTACTTTGTGAACAATGCGCAAAAGCTATAGTTTGTTTGATTGAACGCAGTTATCTCAGGAAGTACTGGTTCGAATTGACAAAATATTTTTGTGTTGTACACTGCATTTGTTGAGCAAGGCTTATACGCTTTATGAGGTGTGCCTCATATAGCGTCATGTGAATCATTTCGATGTAGTACGTTCAACAAGTCGTGGTCCTTCCGAAGTTAGCTGTAGACGGCGCAGATTTAATATTAGATTTTTTTCATATTTTTGAATATTTTTTTTTCTCGAGTGAACAATGCGCAAAAACTGTGAAAACCCAACCTTCAGAGCGGCCACGACTTGTCGACCGTACTGTAGTTGTAACTTGTAAACCAGTTTCTACCACAATAATTGCCTATACTGATAATAATTATAGTAAAACTGGAGCATATATAAATAACTACCTACACATGCATACGTGTTTAACAAAGAGCTGTGATGCAGCCACACTTTATATATATTTTATATATATTTTAATCATAAATTGAAAATAATCATAATATAATGATAAGCCGTCGTAGCGCAGCGGCACCGCGACTGCCTGGAAACGCGATGGTTGTGGGTTCGATTTCAGTCGCGGGAATGAACTTTTTTCGTTTCCTCGTTCTGGTGTCAAAATAAAGCGTGGCCTTGAGTTTCGATACTCAACACGCAATGTATCGAAACTTGGACGGAAACTGAAGAACGGAATGTTTTACCACGTAGATTCTCGGAGGCCAGTCGTGGCGCAGTGGAGGGTGTGTAAACGCGACTGGTTTTGAATTCGATCCCCACTCCAGAAAATAAAATATTTATTTAAATGTATATTTTCATTTCTTCGCTCTGGTGTCGAGGCAAAGCGCGGCGTTGAGTTCCGCCACTGAACACGCAATGCCTACAGAATTCGGTGGAAAATGTGGAACGGAGAGTCTTAACACTAGGTTCCCTTCGCTGTAGTACCCGCTGTACCCGCCGCACTGTAACCCTGCTGTGCGCGGGATACAGTTAGTTGTTTTGATTATTTACATCTTAAAATTTTATATTTTAAGAGAATTGATTAAACTAAAAAAAAATTATGACAACGTAATTTACTATCAGGTTTTTAGGTTCATGACTATTTTTATGTGAATTTTTAATATAATATTTTGCGGAAAAACACAGTCATATCTTCTCACTTTGCTCTAATAAAGATAATATTATGTTGGCAACGAACAATCAAACGGTTAACTTTGTCTTGCTAAAGATAGATTTCCTCATATGGGATTAAAATTCACAACCTCTGTTAAAATTAAACACTTCAACGAAATTGTTTCGTTATATAATAATAAAAAATAAAATTAATAAAAATATTTTTTTAGGATCTGGGTATTCCCTCGTGGGCGTCGTGCGTGGAGGATTTCATAACAAAGCATAGGGAGGCGTTAGAAAGTACTCATGTGTCAGATAACCTACACCATTGGATCGACATCACTTTTGGCTACAAGTAAGCTTGTGAAATATCTATGCTTTTTAATCTTTATATTCTATAGTAATATTAGAATACAAAAGAGTTTTAAAAATATTTTTGTATTGTATAGTCCATTTTTTGAGGAAAGCAATACAGTACATCACGTTAAGTTAATATAACCCACTTTATATGCGGTCAGAGGCTCTTTCAGTTCCACGTTTTCAATACATTTGACCACAACGACGCTGGTGTGTATATTGTACCAAAAACAAATTTATCAAAAAATCTATATTATTCAAACAACAAAACATTTCTAGATTGTCAGGAACACCAGCAATCAAAGCAAAGAACGTGTGCCTGTCTCTGGTAGACGGGCATACGCGTACTAGGCGCGGGGCTGCGGTACAATTGTTGAATGCACCGCACCCGCCACGCCGGGTTAGGGCTCCGCCCCCCGCACCGCCTAGACTTAGGTGGACTGTTGGTAGAGATGCTAGTAAGTGTCCTTATTGTTTGTTGTAATTTTTTGTGTATATCATATTTGTGGAATTCCAGTGACCTTAATCAAAAATTTGAATATTTTGGAAAAGTTTTTATTTTGCAGTTTTTAGTAAACCCAGGTTTTATCTTGTATAATTTAGTTACCGCCCGACAACAATTTCCTTTAAGATTTTCAATATTTATTTAGTATATAATATTGTATTTTATAATTATTATATTACAGAAAAATCCGTCCGAGATAGCTCCGAAGAAGTGTCAGAAGATGAAGAAGAGTCCAGTAGTCTTCCACAGCACATATCACGTTTAACAGTCCCGTCCCAAAGAACACGTCGACATAAGAGCAGTTCTAGGGCTCGTTCGTTATGTAAAGGGCAAGATGATGATACTTCTATTAGTGAAAGTAGGGCTTCTTCACATTCTAGACATTATAGAGTCCAAAAATCTGAACTTGGCAAAGGAATTATATATCTACCTAAAGAATTTAATCCAGCGGCGTCCATAATTGCTTTAGAAACTTTAGACAATTTTAGAACCAAATGTTTCTTTAGTAAAGCAGAGGATAAGGGAAAGCAAAAAGACAATGTCACGTTGAATCTCTGTGCAGTACAGCAAGATGTAAAGGATAATGGTAATACATCTAAAGACACGTCTGAAGATACAGCTTTTACGAATCACATGTTTTTAGCGTCCTACGATCAGGGTTATTTGAAGAAGTTTAACCAGGATAACTTAGAAAATGTGTTGAAGGAAAGAAAAAATAGAATGTTTAACACTCGCTATACAACTGACGCTGCTGTGTACAAGCAATTTGTGACAGAAAGCAGGAAACAAGACATGTTAGTAATTGGGTGCCTTATTGTTGAAATTTTCCTACACACTTATATGCGTCCCTTAAGGTTAACTAATGACAATTTCGTAGATAGATATAATTGTTGTCGGACAGTCCTCAAGCATAATTTTAATCTGATGCCAAAATGTGTGAGTTATATAGCGTCTTTGCTTTTGAATGTTGATCCGCCAAGTTTGAACGCTAAATCTGAATTAGGAATGATAACAGAAGAGCCTTCAAAGAAGGTGGTGGTGACTGATAAGGGTTTACCTGCACCCACACCGTCCCAGTTAGTCCAACCTTTACTAATGCAGCATTTGATACCCTTTCCACACAGTTTTGGTCTTTTACACAATTTATTGAGTACCTTACACGAATACGAACTGACTAACAACGAATTACATATACTTTACACATATGAATGTGACGGCACTCAGTGTGAAAAATACCAGAATATAGACAAAACTAAATTATATTTTACACAAAAAATTGCTGAAGGGAAAATACAAGCTTGCATTACACATTTAGGAATCCTTCTAAACCAAGTGACTACAGAAAATCAGTTTAACGTTCTTGATATTTTCCTTCAACATTATATACAGTTGTTGGAAAATAAAGAAACATCAGTACTCGCTGCGTGGCATTTATTTGATACGATAAGTAAGGCATTGGGACCAACGGAAACTATAAATAAACTATTGAGACACATTTTAAATTTATACGAAGATGATGATTATGTTTACGATAAATCAGAGCATAAACCTACTGATATAGATGCAGTAACGAGTGCAGGGCTAGCGAGCAAACAAAAATATGTAAAGCTATATCATCATATATTTCTTTTGCAATTGATGGTCAGACTTGGTCTTCAATGTTTCCTTGATAACTTTACGCAACACTTGGTAGAGGCAGTTGGTGGATACAAGGATGTGACTCCAGAAATTACTTCTCCAGGTCACCTCTGTCACAGTCGTGCCGTATATAATAAGAAACCAAGATATTCTGACGATAATCTGAAAAATGCTCTCACAACTACTTCTGATATATTTTCCCCAGATACATCCTACGGTTCAGAACACGTTGTTACTCCAAATGTAGAGAAAAGTATGTCTGAAGTGAATGATGGCTTAAAGGAAAAAGATCAGGACAGTAGAAGCGAGAACGAGTTATTCCATTTTGAAAATGATAAGGACAGGAATCCTAGTCGCAGCAGCAGGAGCAAATCACCGACAGGATCTTTAGACTCAAATAATAAAGATTCTAATCTCTTACAAACTCCGTCTCCAGGAACTGAATATATATCGCCGGGAAATTCTAGATTTTTTACAAATTTTTCTGCCAGTAACTCTAAAGAAACGAATGTGATAGTGAAAGACGAAAGTGAAAATACATTCCAAGATTCTAATAGGTTGCCAACGTCGCCCACTATCGATATACCTAAACCAATGTTTACAAGCTACTTGCATTTTGCTGAAGAAGAATCGCGTTCAGAAGGAGTAGAGCCTAAAAATGGACCGAATTTACGTGAAATTAAAAGTTTAGAGCTCATAACAAACGTGGAAAACAAAACATTGTTAATATCACAAATAAAAGAAGAAGATGGCGAAGAGAATCATAATGATAAGAATGAATATAAAATTTCTGATATGAGTTCTGAAAGTCTAATATGGCTCGCTCACAGATTAGGACCTGTGCTAACTTGTAGGTATATAACAAGGAATTTGTTAAAAATGCTAACATTGTGCTACATTGGAAAAGAAAATTTAGCGCCTTGGGAGAATGGCGATAAAGACGAATTTGATGAAATATCAATAGTTAGCAGCAAAGTAGTTGGCGACAAAAATGCTATGAAAGTTATCAAGTGTCTTACTTCGATTGTCGGTTAGTATATTAATAAATATGCTTTAGTAGCGTATATTTTGTTTGAAAGAATCACCCATAATTATATAAAAATAAAATATAGATTGTTTTTGTAGATGTTAAGATGTAAATAAAAAAAATGTGTAAATACCAGACAATTGTTATACTATACCAACTACAATTAACTATAAATTATTGTACCATACCAACCAAATTGGCTCCAATTGCCCCAAATTTGGAGCTGCCATGGTTGTTTGTTAAATTCTACGCAAACAAATATATTCATTAATAATAAGAGACTTTTCCTGACCTGGTTAGACACAATAATTGACGTACAAAAAAATATATATATTATACAAGAATATTTCTTTCTCATTTCCGAATTCATAAGAAACTATGCAGAAATACTACTTTTGACCATAGTATAAATAAATTTCCAGCAATGTACGGCGAACAGCTAATAATATTCCAATACTTACCCCACATGGGGGAACTAATCGCGTCTTGCAGACGTCGGTTGTCTACGCCGTTGGAGGGGGGAGTGGTCGCTTGTTTACAATTAATTAAGTACCTAATGCCTTTCATGTCGGATGTTAAAGTTATGGAGCAATTGCAGGTGTGTTTGATATGTATTTTTTATTATTCTAGTTAAATTTTAACATATTTTGTAAAGATTTGTTGTTTTTTTTTGTAGTTTTTATTAGTACATCATAGACTTATAGCATCGGTGCCTTTTTGGATCAAGTTTTGTCTTTGTTTTTGAGAATTTTAGGGAATGTGCTTAATCTCTTCTAACTGAAAATCAAAATAAATCAGCTTCACGCCGTATCCCCTGCACACCAGGGTTGGCAAATGGAACCTAGTTCCAAGACACTCCGTTCCCCATTTTCCGCCGAATTCTGAAGGCCTCGACACCAGAGCGAAGAAATTAAAATATTAATTTAAATAAATATTTCATCTAGTGGGAATCGAACCTACAACCACTTGCGTTTACAGACTTGTGCCCCTGCGCTATAACTGACCTCTTACATACCTTCTAACTATATTGCTAATAGCGTGTGATGCGTCATTAATATTTTTTTTATCATCTATCACTCTATCACTTATCATCAATACAAATTTCAGGACACATTCCTAAAAACAATCCTGCAACCAGCGTTAAGACTGGCCTCCACTACAAGATGTGCGTATCCGAGCGGCGCTACCGCTCGTCGAGCCTTAACGCGCAAGCTATTAGATGCTTTGTACGCGGTCGCAGTTCGCATTGGTCCCGAAATGACTAGGAAACATTTGTGTGTACCGGCTTTACAAAGGTGGGGCGTTATATACATTATGAAAGAAAAGTCATGATCGCCCTGAAGTTTTATGATTTTTTTGGCATTGTAGACTAGAGACTAATATGTATAATCAGAAGAAAATTCCTAATATGAAATCTGCATACCAAATTACTGCTAACTTCAGGGCGGTCTTGATTCGTCGACGACGTTTTTTATTGATTGCTAAAGTATAACTTTATTGGAGGCCTTGATGTCGCACCGGGACAACGTCTCACTGTAAATTCGAGGGTTGTGGGCCTGATCCTCACTTTTAATAGAACTAATTATTTTCATTTTACTCGCTCTGGTAACACGAAATGCGGCGTTAAGTTGCGCCAATCAACACACCATGTTTCGAATTCGGGAGGAGAAGGAGAATTTAATACTTGGTACTGTCTGCTCTGCTACAGTAGGCAGGATAAAGCATGAAACTGAAAAAAAAAATCTTTATATTTAACAAAACAAAATATGTTTTTTTAAAGTTTATTTTGTAATCATATTATTTTTTTACGTAACGTTTTATTACGTAAACTCACTTGTATAATTATTTTCAGATTCTTCTTGACATTTGATAAAGCAACTGGCAAAACAGACAATTGGCCGAAACAAGATGAAAATAATTTCGATAAAGTAAGTAAAATTATTCTATATGGAATATTTATTATTATATTATTCAAATACTTGTTTAAACACACCATTTAATTAGTAAATGTAATNACTTTACTGGAGGTCTTGATGTCGCACCGGGACAGGATCTCACTGTAAATTAGAGGGCCCGATCCCCACTTCTAATAGAACTAATTATTTTCATTTTACTCGCTCTGGTAAGACGAAATGCGGCGTTCAGTTGCGCCAATCAACACACCATGTTTCGAATTCGGGAGGAGAAGGAGAATTTAATACTTGGTACTCTCTGCTCTGCTACAGTAGGCAGGATAAAGCATGAAACTGAAAAAAAAAATTCTTTATATTTAACAAAACAAAATATGATTTTTTAAAGTTTATTTTATAATCATAATTTTTTTATTATTACGTAAACTCACTTGTATAATTATTTTCAGATTCTTCTTGACATTTGATAAAGCAACTGGCAAAACAGACAATTGGCCGAAACAAGATGAAAATAATTTCGATAAAGTAAGTAAAATTATTCTATATGGAATATTTATTATTATATTATTCAAATACTTGTTTAAACACACCATTTAATTAGTAAATGTAATTTTTTATATTAACAATTCAAAAAAATTATTAAGTTACATATTATTACTGAAATTGTTTTCCTACAAAAAAATATAAATAAATTACCTCATTCCAGTCATCAGAGGCGGATTCCACAGAATCAAAAATAGAAGGGTTTTTAGAAATATGCAGAGACGGTAGCACGGCTGAGTGGGCTATAAAAGATGGTAGAGTGTTTAGGGCGGACCTCCCCGAGCTCGCGTGCACGCCGCCTTCGCTGGGCGACCGGCACGATGTTACTACGCTGTCTGTGAGTGTTGTATTTAATAGTTATTGATATTAATCGATTATAATTGTATAGTTATTCGATTCGATTCCCACTCGAGGGAATAAATTATTATTTATTAATATTATCATTTTTTCGCTCTGGTACAACAGCAAAAGTCCGGCGTTGACTTCCGCCACTTATACGCAATGCCTCGAAAAATTCGGCAGAATGTGGAAAATTAAGTATTTAGGGGACCTAATGATAGGTTGGTCCCCTTTGCCTACCCTGCAGGATACAGCGTGTAGCTGACTGGTTGTTATTGTTTTACTTGAGTTCTTAAATAGGAAAATTCAATGGATTTCTGCCGTCGTTGCGGGATACAGCGTAAAGCTGAATTAAATATTTATTCTTTACAGGCTCAAGAAGAACTCCTAATGGTTTTCAATGAAGAGCTTTCTTATCAATCATATACTAAATTCACTAAACTGATAGGAACTGATAATTTGGAACGGTGTTTGAAGAATAGCGATACTATTCGCAACCTGTGTTCGAAGTATCGACAAAGTCATATGCTAAGGTTTGTGGTATTTATATGAGACGTCCTTGACTGAATGGTGATTGTGAGTTCATATTTTATATATAAAAAACATATTATTTGACTTTCTGCTACAATAAAATTTTATCTGTCTTGCATACGGTTTCGATTCCCACTCTTAACACTAGGTTCCCTCTGCCTATCCTGCTGTGTGCGGGATACAGCGTGAAGCTGATTTATTTATTTTTTTCTTTTTTATGTATTCGACAGTTCCCCACTCCACATATCACGTCAAGATAAGAAATTCCAATCGTCATTCAGCGATGAGCCAATAAGCAAAAAGACAATAGATATACCTCAAAGACCAGAACTAAACGATCATATATCTAGTTCAAATAGTTTCGGTTCAAATGTCACTTTAGTGGGAAACAGAATAGATGTAAGCGACTGTGAAAGTGGACCAATCGATGGTTTCGATGTGGTTTCTTATAAAATGGATGCTGTTAAAAGTGATAGGTGAGTTTTATGGTAATAATTTTATTACTCGAGGTTGTCGTGGTGCAAAGATATTGCTTGAATATAAACACATCGGTTGTGAGATTGATTCCCCCTGAGGGAATGGAAATTTCGTTTCACAATGTAAGAAGAGTGGGAGAGATATTGTACATAGGTATATGAAAAATATTATAAAAAACATATTATGCTATTATAGCTTTACCCTTGGCTCTCTTTTAAATTTACCTAAAATATGCGGGAGTAATTGTTTATACTCGTAGGTATTTTCCCAGTTTGGGTAAATAAAGTTATATAACTTTTATCCTTTCATAAAATTCCTTTTTTAATTTTTGTAGTTGTTGAAAATTGAATTAGTGAAGTAGAATTGCGTATAGTGGCAGTAGCAGTGGCATAAGCGTGTGATTATAAACTCGATGGCTGTGAGTTCTTAATCGCACGCACAGCTCGATTCCCACTCGGAGAATTAATTATTTAATATTTTCACTGTTTCGCTCTGGTAAGTATGCAAAGCACAGCGTTGAGTTCCTACATTCCACACGGAATATCTCTAATTAAGTGGAGAGATGGAAACGGAGTGTTTTAAAGTTGTGTTTCCTCTGCCTACCCACTTATCAGCGGACAAGAGTAAAAAGAAATCAGTAATATAATGACAATAACGTGTAAATAACGTTCAAAGTAAACATAAACATATATATTCTGTGCTATTTAATATAATGATAAATTTTTATATATATTTCTAAGACATCTTCGTGGCGATTGGCTCATCTACTGGGAGCATGAAATCGGTCGCGCGGACAAGGATACAAGGTTCAATTTGAAGCAAATAAAGCTACAAACGTTTGCCGGTCACTCACACTCAGTCAAATCCATACACTGTCTTGACAACGAGAATAGTTTTATGAGTGGCTCCAAAGATAAAACTGTGAAACTCTGGTCTTTGAGAAATCAGGTATAATATTTTTTTTATATATTTTAAAGCGTTATTTCACACTTAGAAAAGAATACTTAATAATAAAACTAAATATTATAATACTGTTTTAAACAACAAGTCTTTATAGGTATTTTTTGGTTGCGTTTTTCAAACTAACGTAAATTAAATCTCTTGCGCAGGTTGTTTATTTTAATTTCAATATATCTATTGAATAAAAAAAATACGTTTACTAATATCGTCATATTTATGAAAATTTTATAAGATTATTAAATACCAAGTGTAATAATTAAGAGTGAAACTGTAAATAAATGTAGATGTAAATGTTAGGAAACCTGCTATAGACTGCTATAATTTTGTAGAAAATTTGTCAAAATAAAAAAAAAATCCTTAACAGGGCGACGGTAATGCAACAACTCAATGCAATTGGACTTACACGGGCCACAAAAAGGGAGTTGTGTCTTTAACATTTCTAGAATCGCTCCGACTTGCTGTCTCTACAGACTCCGTTGTTCATATATGGGACCCCTTTATGGAAAGTGTGGTTTCTCAGGTAAAAATAAGCTATATTATTGTAAAGTTTCATCTAAATCTGTTTAATAGTTTTTGTGGGAAAGTGGAAGAAACATCCATCCTGACAAACATTCACATTTATAATATTGGTCCTACTGGTACTAATAGTGGACGCGTCGTGACCGCCCTGAAGTTAGTTGCAGATCGATGGTTTTTAGGATTTTTTCTTATTTTGATTATTTCTTCCGAGTGTACAATGCGCAATAAGTTCCTAACTTCAAAGCGGCCGCGATTCGTTGACCGTACTATAAATAATTTTACACATATATTTTGCATAATTTTACGGGTAATTTCTTGAATAGCTAAATCTTTTAGTTCTTATGTGTAATTTATAGATTTTTATATATTATGTAAGTGGGTTTGATTTTCACTCGAGGGATAAAAAATATAGTATATCCTAGCTCTGATATCGCCAATCGCAATGTCTCGTTTGATTAAAAATAAAATGAAGGTTTGTTCAAACAATTGGGCGGAAAGTGAGGAACGGAGTGTTTTAGCAATAGGTTCTCTGCGCCTACCCCGCTATATTTGAATTTTTAAATTGCTCGTTTCAAACTCCTCTACCTTAATTATTTATTGTTGTTTAAATAAGAATATTACACGTCTTTATAGTTAGAAAACACAAAATCCCAAGCAGCAGTCAGCATAGTGCGCACTCTGCCGGGCCCCTCCTGTGCCATCCTGGCCGCCACCACCGACGCCACGCTGCGGGTGCTGGACGCCAGGGACACCAGGGACTGCAGGGCTCACGAGTTTAAGGTGAATTTGTGGCTATTTTTTTTTAACTGTCGCGACGTTACGTTCGAGTCACGCTACTTAAAAATTTTTATAAGTTATGTTAAATATTTTTCTATCCTTAATATGGAAAAATGCTAAAAAAAAATAAAAAATATTGTTTTCCGTGTTCCTTAGGTGGTAACAAGCAGCACAGCGTTTATCCGCTGCATGTGTGTGTCTCCGGGGGGGCTGTGGGCTTGCGCTGGGCTGTCCAGCGGCGCGCTGGTGCTCCTGGACCTGAGGACCGGTACCCCCCGAGCCGTGTGGAAGGCTCATGATGGAGAGGTTGGGATATATGAATTATACTTATGATCTATGACGGGAAGAGACCCACGCTGTCATTATCATCAGCATTCATTGTTGTCATACAGTAGGCGTCGCCTGTGAGTAATGCTGGATAAAGACATGCGTCGTCTACTTGACAACACGTAACTACTTGACAGTGCAAAAGCGACGGTTGTGAGTTCAATGCTCAATTGGAGGAATTTCTATTTCCTCGCTTTGGTAACGAGGCAAAGCGTAGCGTTGATTTATTTTCTTGCTTATTGATTTATTTGTTTAATAATTTTTATATTGTAGTTAAAAGATGATGCGTTAAGTCTTCTTAAGATTTACTATGTAAACCCTCTCTTTTTTACTGTCTTATATCATGATTCCATTTGTAGATCAAATTAATAAATAAATTAAATATAAATATATCATAGGTGCTGCGTCTCGCCGCTGTTGATGACTATCGCCTTCTCAGTTCTGGCTTAGACCAAGTTACGGCGTTGTGGAGGGCTGATGACGGTGAACTTATAGCACATTTGAAGTAAGTATTTTAGATTATATAGCTAGTTTTTATTTAATCTATAAACAATCGATTTTTAAATTATACCAGTCGATGGCATCATGTAGAAGGCACATGTCCAAAAATCATGTTATAAATTTTATAATATATCTTTCTTCAAGATTTTTTATGTCACCACTAATCAAAGTATAAATTTCTGTATATTTTTTTTTTCAGCTGTATCTCGCATACAGCATGGGAACCTAATGTTAAGACACTCCGTTCCCCACTCCGTTTCCGCCGAATTCTGGAGTCATTGCGTGTTGAGTGGCGGAACTCATTGTCGCGTTGTGCCTCGATACCAGAGCGAAGAAATGGAAATAAAAAATAAATAAGTATTTCAATTCCTCGAGTGGGGGCCGGCTCGCGACGGCCTTCAAAACAAATAAATATAGTAACATAAACTAATTTTCCACCCAAATCAGAGGCAGCACAGAACCAGTACACTGTCTATCCGTCTATTACAACGAGCTTATATCGGGAACTACGAACAATCGTATCGGCGTCCACACTTCCTTAGACCAAGACGCCTCCTTCTCTAGTACTAAATTAAGATCTGATACATTCAAAGGTGTTTTAACTTGTATGTCTGTTTTACCACTAAATAGATTACTTTTGTTGGGCAGCGATAATGGCAACATTAGTTTACTTTGTTGATCTCGAATTTGCTTTTTTTTCTAGTTTTTTGTGTTGGTTTTTAATTAGTCGACATCTTTAGTTAACTTTTTTATAATAACATCACTGATGCTTAGTACAGTTTAGTTACAGTAAAACTGACTCAAAGATTTCGGAATTCATTGATACTATAAATAAAGGAAACCTAATAAAGATAAAACTATTTTAAAAATTATTAAACTAAAATTATTAAAATATTATTCCTTACATAGGACAGAAAATACGTTGCCAGAAAACGAATAATAATCTTAAACGATTTCTAAGAGGCGCGGGTTCGTACCCTCGTTCAATTTTTTTATATATTCTCGGAAAAAGTTTTTTTTTAAAATATGAATGAACGTCGATTTCTCAAGTTATTTTCGCCTTGCGTCAAATGCAATTATTGTATGTAATCACTTTGACTCAAATTCAATAATGTTAAGACAAATCTATTCATTTATTATTATTTGGTGCAATAGAACAATCTAGAAATTAGCACCTAATCCCTCTTACGGCCACACTCAGATACCTCAATTAGCGATTGCATTGGATTGCGTGGGCTTAGAATGTAAACCTGATAAATCCATTTTTTGTATAGAGTAAAAAAATATTATGACCTTTATGGCCCTTTCTTGAAGTATTCACTTTCAATTCAATACAAATCATTTCTCGAAATTGTTAAAACCTTCTAAATATGTACGTCTACTCTTAGTTATTTAAAAATATTTTCTGTCTCTTGAGAATTTTCATAATGGGCTGTTCCAGCTGCAGACTCAAAGCAGACTCTTTATTACATCATCTTAATTGCAGTTAAACGTTAATTGAGTGATCTTTGAGTGGCAACGGGAATTAATATTGTAGATCGCTAGGCTGGTACCTGGATTGTTTTTCTGAGAAATATATATAAGTTAGTTAATTTAAAGCATATTATTATTTTTGAAATGTATATGGTATAAGATATATTTGCACAGGGTTTGGATTTTAGTTATAAGGTGAAGTCATTCCGTCACTCTATTATACGGATTCGCGATTATACGGATTATCCATTCTGTATAATTTGCCGATGTGGAAGAGTGACGTCTGATAAACTAATAAAAACCATAATATGGCCAACCATATATAAAGGCTGTGGTAGCGAAGTGGCAATGTCTGACAGAAAACGGATCAGTCGCGGATTCGATACCAACTCGGTAGAAAACTAAAAGCCACTCGTCACGCAGATATTCCGTTTATCCGTATGCTTATGGACAAAAGAAAAATTCGGTTAATTGAGTTTCTATTGTATCTAAAACATAATTCTTTAACAATATTAGCTTGTGAATACAAGGAAAGTACAAATAATTCGTTACCAAAGATTTGCAAGTGTTTTTTCTTTTAAAATTGTGTTTTATTATTTTTGTTTTCATCTAAAGTACGAGTATTTACGCTAGTAAGTAGTAATAAGAAGTAACATTTATAATTATAAAAATAACATTGTATAATATAATAAAAGACATAATAATTAATTAATATAATAAATAGGATGTACTCGTGATTGAGAGGGTGCTAAGTTAAGTCCCTTCCTATTCCTATCCCCTAACAAATATATGACAAAACATTTTTTTTTTAACTTATATATATATTTACTTGAGTTCCACCACTTAAAAGGCAGTATCTCGAATTCATAAGGGCGTAGAAAACAGTGGATTCTTGGGCCCGTATTTATATATCGCTCTTAAGTCTGAAATCGATCTTGAGATGAGAGAGATATATAACTTATGAATGAAAGCTGCATCTCAAGATCGATTTCAGGCTCGAGTGCGATTTATAAGTACAGGCCTTCCTTCTCACTACCCTACTATATAGAAGATAGTATACATTATAATATGGGATTTTTTTGCAATATATCAAATATAAAATAGTATTATCTTAAGGCTAATCTCAAGACATAACCTAAAAATACTTTTATTTCTTATTATTTCTTAATAATCATGATATATTTTGTTTGTTTAATAAAGAAAAAATCTGAATTGATTAATATTTTAATCGATTTTTTGTTCATTCGTGAACAAATTAATTTATTATTGAAGGAAATGAAATTACTTTTTTGCTAATCTAAATAAAAATAAAATTCCTTTTTATATTCATATTTATAATCTGTGTTCATGATTATTAATAAGTATTTTTTCGAAAGTTACGTTCCTTTAATATTAATTTAGTGCACATTTGACATAATAATGACTGAAAGAATGATTTTTATTTAGTGTTATGTGATATCACAAACAAGGTATTGTTTCACCATTCGTTTAAGATTAATGAAAATGTTTAGTTATAGTGGTTAAGTATCTAATTGTATCTCGAGCACATACGGCCGCACTCAGTGATGTTAATTAGCTTTTAATGTCAGTTAAATCTTAATTGACGTCTCTGAGTTAGATGGCCAATTAAAAGCAATTATATATGGTTTCTCAACGGTCTATTATCAGCATTGCAACTATGTAAACTGTATTGAATTGAATAGTAAAATTTATTTTGTTCTCCATAAATAGACAGACGAATTATTGTATAAAAGTAGCTTTAATTGCCTCTAAATTAATATATTTTAGGAAATACTTATTATATAGAGATATATAGGAAGCAAGCAACCAGATATATACAAACAAACATCGAGAAGTTAAGTTTATATAATATTAAAAGTAATAGTAAATGTAAAATAAAAATAAATTATCACAAATGGGTGCCAAGTTATAAATCAAAGCTATTTCCCTCAACCCTATATTATAAATCTTGTACATTTGGAAAACATGTAATTACATATTATATTATAGAAAAGGTTTAATTAATTACTTACATATATATATAAATAATACGTAAGTCATGTTGTATGTTTTGTAAATTTGCACGTTCCCTATATATTGTATTTAGTTTTAGATGTATTTTTTGTAATAAAACTATTTTTAGAACTGAAAACTTCTTTAAATATTTACATTTCCTAAAACATACTAAATAAAACGTAATTCAAATAACCCGTCGTCGCACAGCACCTGATTATAAGCGCGATGGTTGTAGATAAGATCTCCATTCGGGCTTATTTCTCTTTAAAACACGACGGAGAAGAAACGAAGTAGATTAAACAAAAATCTTGATTTTTTTTTAATGTCATGTAGTTTATATAGGAATTTATTTGTCTGAAAAAAAACTAGTAAAATATTTTTTAATTAAGTTAAAGTTTATCTCATATTTTGTGTGATCTTAATTTTTTGAAACTATATTCTTCATTCGTACCAATTTCGGGGTTGTGGGTCAACGACGTACCACGAAGTACAACTTATAAAAGTTGTCAAACTTAAACAACTGAAATATCTATAATTTTTTAATTAAGTAAGTTCTCAGTTTGTGCCTAATTTCATAAATACCTTTAGGTTGGGAAGTACTCGTATCTTTACGTTTCTTATAAATGCTCGTTTCTTTTGATTGCGTTCCTTTAGATGCTTGACTTTCCTGACCATAGACCTAAATATTCAATATCAATTTCAGCAAGATGATGTAATTTCATGATAAATGGTCTTGACAGAAGCACCATAAATTATTATGTAAAATATTAAATTATTATGAGGTACGGAACCCTAAAAAATATATTTAGAATGCTATTATTGACGTTGCACTATGTAACAAAAAATAACTCTACATATAAATATTTATAAAAATGGCGATAGAGTTAAAATATTATATTAAAACATAAATCTAATGTGAGTCAAAGTTATCGCAATACACTAGCAGGATACCTGCCTAATTGCCGTACCTATACATAAATACATGTGCAGACCAATGTTATTGGGTAAAAGAAAATATTCGATACGACATACGAATTACTTATAGAGGCATTACGTGTTTCTAAAGGACTATATCATATTTAATATAGACCGGGTTTTTTATAGTATTTACATGAACAATTTTATATTTGAGAAAGTCTATTTTTAAGCTTTGAGTTTTGTATGTTTTCTGGTAACAAGGCAAAGCGCGGCGTTGACTTCCTTCACTCGACACGTAATGTCTTGAGAATTGGGCAAAAATATAGGAACGGGAGTCTCTTAAAGAAAAGGGTGACTTAACACTACGTTTCTACGTTTGCCTACCTCTGCCTGTCTTTGTACAGCATAAAGTTAAAAAAGAAATATTTAACATTATATTATTTATTTAATCGTGACTAACAGACCTTAGGTTCATTTTCTCAAATGATATGCCCGACACATGAATGGGCGCGGCCATTTGATATGAAATTTAAACTAGTTCACGCAAGGCGGCATACCTGTGACATACGAGTAGGTGTACTAGTACGTACAGACTACAGTCGTTCACTTAGCAACTTGGCTGTCGTGTGCCCTACATTTCAATAAAATGCACACCTTCGTTTTGACGCGGCGCCTGCGCCTGTACTTAGTTTAAACTAATTATTGGTTATGTTGTTAGTGGTTGCACGTATGATCAATTTAATAGGTTAATGGAGATTGGGGCTGCATCTAATTGTTTATTTTATTTATTTATTTATTGTTACCTGCTTCTACCTGACGGCATTTTTTTAATTTCTCGTTGTATTCATATGCACATAGCAGTGTAGCTAAAAGGAACTTGGGAACCTCGTACTCCTATGAATATTCCGTTGCTATTAAGACACGTTCCCTATTTTCCATCGGTTACACTGGTACCTGTTCAACGCCGCGCATTGCCTCATTACCAAAACGAGGAAATGAAAATGTTAAATATTTCATTTCCGCGAGTGGGAATCGAACCCACAAAGATCGCGATTAGGTATAGATGCACGCTTCTTTTCACTTATATTTTTTACAATACAAATGTAAATTACAGCTTGTGTTTTTCACAATTGCAATCCAGAATAAGGACACTATACGTTTTGATGATTCAAAATGAAACAAAAACGAAAAATATAAGCAAAAATGCTCGCATCTATAGATTGCGTTGACTGGTTTCGGTTTAATTCCTTCACGCGCGAGCCTTTAAGAGTATCGTTTTTTTCCATTTGAGGTAGGGAACCCTTAAAAGCATTTAGACAAAAAACCTGAAATACAAAATCTGGCCACATAATGCATGTGGGTTGACCAAAAAATCGACTAATTACGCATTTATTACTACTAAAAGGAAATTTCAAGGTAATTTTTGACACCTTCAGCCAGTTTTGACGAATACGAATCAATTCAGTATATATCTATTTAATATCAGTAATAGGCTCATAGTAGGTTAATTTTGTATGGACTAATTGGATAATGACCATTTATCTAGAGGAAGGCGAATGAGAAGAATGCGAACCTAAGTATGTATTATAATTAAATAATAAATATGATTTTCTGTATGTGTTATTATTGAGGCAATACCTCTAGAATTCGGCGGAAAGTGAAGAACGGAGTGTCTTAACACTAGATTCCTTCTGCGTCTTCTGTACGCACACCCTGCTATGTGCGGGATACAGCGTGAAGTTAAAAAAAAACCATTAGTACAACTTGTCAGTGCAATATCTACAAACAACATATCACAATATTTCTCAATATCTAAAATCAGTACCTACGAAGTTTTTGTAAAGGAAAGCTGCATTCATAGAAAGGATTCTATAGAATCTATTATTCTATATATGTAGCGTCTGGTATCGATGTTATTACTAAATTCACCCCTAATCCATACATTACTTTCATGCGAGGGCCGCGTAGGACAAGTGTGTCGAATCCTTGGTTTCGAAACTGTATCAAATGTCCAATTCGCGTAGATAAATACCGGCAAAAGGACTAAACTCGCCATAGTGTCTCAGACCACACGAACAGCGCACGCGACAGTCATGTACACTAAGGTATATTGTTTTTGTTTGATTAATAATTTAAAATTTAATAATTATATGAAGTATTTGTAATTAACTTAAAAAAGTCCAAATTTTGAAAATTAGTTATAAAATCACTTTTAAATATGACCATCTTGTTATAGGAATTAGAGTGATTTTTCGGTAGATACTGATATTTTCTAATGTTTTTAATTTGTACCAGTTATTTATTTTGTGCTGCGCGTGCGCGTTGGCGACGGCTGCGCCTGGTCTCCTGGATGGTCTGGGCTACGGAGGGGGGCTGTCCCACTCGTACGCGGCGCCCATTGCCGTAGCTGCACCAGTTATTAAGACCATCGCAGCCCCTATTGTCAAGACAATAGCCGCTCCAGTATGTATAACTTTTTTCCCGTAAACGTAGGAAGAGGGACAAGTACTTTTTTCCTTGTATATAAAAGTTCATGATTTAAATAGTACTTTTTATTGATTCGAATAGGTGCTCAAAGCTGAACCTATCGACCCGAACCCCGCTTACAGCTACGCATATGGAGTAGCCGACCCTCACACTGGTGACCACAAAGACGCCCAGGAGACCCTCCAGAACGGTGTCGTCCACGGCTCCTACAGCCTGGTGGAACCTGACGGCCACATCAGGAAGGTGACTTACACAGCTGACAAAATAAACGGTTTCAACGCAGTCGTTGAAAGGAGCGGTGCTAGTCACGCTGTAAGTATTCATTAGATGAAAGTCAATTATACTTTTTACTCAGGTATTTTAACATTTATTTTATATTAAATAATTTTTATAAAATTTTTTATACATACCTTAGATTTCCTATATTCTGTTCTTTATTCTTTAAAAAATGTACTTTCTTCTTATTAACTGTAAATTATGGCAACATACAATAATAAATCAACAATTAAGTTATGGAATTATTATATTACAGGCGCCTGTAGCACTAGCCCACGCTCCCATCGCCGTGGCCCACGCCCCGGTCGCCATCGCCGCCCCCATCGCCAAATACTCCCTACCAGCTTTAGGACACCCCTGGCGCTAGTCACACCACCCACCCCTTGTCGCATCGCTGACCAACAACGGACAGGAGAAACTTGGAGATAGATTAGCAGACACTTGTTATTGTCTCCGTAGTTTACAAACTGATAGCTCAATAAAGGACGAAAGCTGCCCAAAGCGTCGTCCAGATAGTCCGAGCTATCAGAAATTGAAAAGGAATTCGATTGTAATATTATATGTAGTTTCCACAACTGTTTTCTACTGTGTAGAATAGGTTGGGAAGATGTTTTTTTGGTTTTTAATGGAATGTTTATATAGATGGCCTAGGATCATTGTGAGATGATGATGATGATGGGACTTGCTTAGTCAGCGATGCAACAATCTCCACGACCTCGCCGTGCGCCGAATGAAACTCTCCTATTCTTTAATTTATTTAGTTCTGCTTTGACTGTTGCTACGGACTTGATCTTGACGCGTTGTATTACTTACATGTAAATATAATGTGTACTTAGTTTTTAAATAAAATGCCATTTTTACGGTGACCACTTGTGTTTTATTTTTTTTCGAGATAATACACGAAGAAGATCCAGAATCTTAAAAAGGAAAATTATTTAATTAGGTATATTTTATATTAGTATAAAAACCTCAGTGATTATGTATGGAAAATGGATTTCAGTCTTGTATCATATATGTATATTTTACTCAATACAAGATAATATTAAAAATATATAATAGTCATTTAATAGTTGTGTCATTGCAAATTACTTAGAATTTATCTGGATTCCTCCACTTTAACACGTAATGTCAATAATTCTCTCTTAATACTAGAACTTAAAGCACCATAAATTGTAGGAGAACTATAAATTTTTCACTTCATTTGTAGGTAATACTATAATGACAGTATTACACCACAGCGCGCCGGTCGTGATTCGATTCCCACTCGAAGAAATTAAATACTTTTTATATTCATTCCCTTGCTCTTCGAGGCAAAGCGCCGTT
>JAKRZM010000201.1:49149-80459 GCA_036379175.1 Heliconius cydno galanthus
TTTCTGTCTCCATGACTACGTCCTAGTGACGTCTATGCAAAATTTGAGACTCCTAGCATTTGTAGTAACGAAGTTTCATACAAACTTTCGACCCCAAAAACAACCCCTTAGAAATCGAATATTGCAAATTCCCGTCTTAGCGAGCACCTACGTCCTATAAATAACTCCTATGCAAAATTTGAGATTCCTAGCACTTGTAATTTCTGAGATTTCGTGATGAGTGAGTGACCTTTCGATTTTATATATATAGATTTATTAGCTTAGGTCTATATGTATGGAGTATCGATTTGTTTATAACAAATTATTTATCATATTTACCTTAGTTACCATTGGAATAAAATTGTTTATTAGTTTATAGTACGAGACAGGACATTATATTAGAAAGACCAAGAATAAAAATAAAATATATTATAATATTGACAATGCTACAACTTTTAATAATCTACATTTACAACTATTAATATTAAAAAAATACGAAAAACATTTTTTATTGCTATGACGCCGACGTTACACAAAAACGACAGGGCACTATCAACCATTCAAGAAGAAATCACCTAAATCTCTAATATTAACCAAGCCTGCCTTTAAAATGTATATACTGGTTTTTATTTATGTATTTCATCTTCGACCATTAATACTTCCATTTAATTTATTATATTTAATTCCATCTCAATTAACAACACATTTATTATCTCATATAGATATCCTGTTCTGCTGCGCCCATTTGGCGATAGGTCGTGCGATATGCTCGGCACGAGGATGGGCACGGGGTCCTCGAAGAAGGGCTAGGGCATCACGTAGCTGGTTGGAGGGCGCGCCCGCAGCCACTGCTTGCGCACACCCGCAGACCGCGCCACGTAGGCCTTCCCACATCTCTGGACCACCGTCTAATCTGTGGTTCAATAATTATAATCTATATTTATTTATGAGGCCGTCGTAGTGCAGTGGCACAGTGTGTGACTATAAACAACGGTTGTAGGTTCGATTCACAGAGCGGGAATTGAATATAGTAATTTTCTCGTTCTGATAAGAAGACAAGCGTGGCGTCTAATTCCGTCACTCAACACGGAACTTGAAAGTTCAGAAAAATCTTAAAAGTTGTAGGGTGGTATGAAAGTGCTATAGGGGAAAAAGAGTGAAGTTGCATATTCATTTAAATAGATATGAAATCATCATCTCTTTCTCTGACTTTTACTCTAAAACGATGAATTATTCTAATAAATATTAATATAAATGTAGAAAAAATGTAACGTTAATAAAAGATACAGGTAAATTATGTAAAATATTTGTCCCTTGTCACCATTTTTTTAAATCTATAACATTTTAAATAAGTTCTAGCTTTTTTTAAAACTTTTTTACTTGTTTATAATTTTTAAGCGAAGAGTGTAATAGTAGGCAATTAAGATGAAATATGTAATTATCACCTGTCCAACATATGAAATGCTTTAGCAGCGACCAGGAACTGTCCCATACGGTAGCTGTCGTTCGCCACTAGTTGCAACAGCGCGAAGCTATCCGGTGTGCCGGCGGACTAGAAATAAACATTTATAATTCGTATGATATTGCTAAAGCATAGCTATTAAATTTAATGAGGCTAGTCATGGTGCAGAGACAGGTTGTGGGTTCGATTCCTATTGGAGGAAATTAAGTATTTATTATTTTCAATTCATCGCTCTGATGCTGCGGCACAGTGTCTGACTGTAAACGCGACGGTTATGATATCGGTTCTCACTCGGGAAGATGAATTACTTTTTTTATTCATTTCTTTCCTCGTTTTGTTGATAAAAGAGGAAAGAAGTTGAGTTATGGCACTCAACAGTGGCATATGGGGAATTAACTATCTTAGCACTACATTACTGCATATGTGAGATACAGCTTGAAGCTATAAATCTGTAAGTTGCAAATCTAAAGGACGTAGAAATATGCATCAAATTATGTTATGTTTCACCATTCAACATAAGTACATGTAATACCTCGAGAAATATCTACGGCGGAAAGTGAGGAAAAGAGTGTCTTAACACTAGACTTCCCCTCACCCCTGCCTACCCCGCTAAATGCGAGATATAGTTTGAAGGTGAAAGAAAAAAGAAAATAAGTTTTACGGAGATTTACCTTAACACATATTTCCCACGCGAGGTGAGCCTCTTTATTCATAACATGGCATCGGCAAAGACAAGCCAGGTAAGTGAAAGAGTTCCTTAGATTCTCATCTTGGATGGCCAACAAACTCTCTTCAGCTTCTCTATAGAATCCAGTAGCCACTTTCGCCTACAATTGATGATTATAAAATATTTTAATGTTAACATTTATTTGCTGTTTCGCCACTCAACACGCCATGCCTCCATAATTCGGGGGAATTAAGAGGTAAACGGAAGTGTCTTAAAGAGCACAGAATATCGTAACACTAGCTTCCCAGGTTTCCATTGCTTGCCCTGCTATGTACGAGATACAACGTCAAGCCAAAAAAATAACACATTTCGTATATTCTATTTATCTTCACATTCATATTTACCTGTGCGTAATTGAAGTTGAACGTGTCATCGTTGACGAAGAAACTCTTTATAGAGTTCAGGTACACCAGCACTTCTTCGAATTGGCCAGCGAGGAAGTAGGAGGAGGCCATACATTGACGACCTGGTATGGTGTCACATTCAGACGCTGAGCTACCGACGAGATGGAAGCTTTGTTGGGCCAATTTCATTTGTTCCTCCTTAGAAGTCAAATTTTAATAACAATATTATTATTGTAGATACATACATATGTATTTAAATTATAGAGTATAGATGCAATGGGGAACAGAGAGTCTTAACACAAGTTTCTCTCTGCCTACCCTGCTGCATGCGGTATATAGCGTGAGGCCAAAAATGTATTACGTGTACATTATGCTTACATATATCTAATAATTTGAAGATTGAAGAATTGAACTTTCAAGCACTACAGCATATGCTTAACAACGTGAAAAATAAAAATAAAATAAACGAATATATTACAATTCGTATAAAAAACAACTCACATCACCAGTTTCATTGTACAGACGTACAGCTACCACAGCCCTCAGTATGTAATGGAGAGGCGACGTGGGCTGCAGGGGCTCCAACAGAGCCCTAGCTTCCAACGGCTCGCGATGCCGAAGCCTATAGCCCGCGAGGTTTAGACGAGCCTCTGGCACCACATCTACTAGTTCTGGTAGGACCTGAAAAATATATTATATAGATTACTTATTGAAGATATAATTTATTGTTGAGTTGAAGCTGTAGTGGTGCAGTGTTAGTGCGTGTGACTGTGAATGCGACAGTTGTGAGTTCGATACCTACGCTGAGAAATGTATGGACTCTCTTTGCCCATCCAGCTATATGTGGAATGGCGTGTGATACTAAATAAAATTAGAACCTTATAATTGTAATGGCAAAAATATTCTGAGATCATTTTATGTAACAATGTCCGTATTCTTACTATGTCATAGTATTTTAAAATATTATGAATGCTAAATTTATAATTTAATATTTTTAGATTTTTTTTTCTACTTCAAGCTGTCTCTCGCACATGGCAGAGTAGACATAGGCAGCCAGAGAACCTAGTGTTATAACACTCCGTTCCCATTAAACACACTTCTATTTCCAAAATGTTATTTTCAGACGTATTACGTGTTGAGCGAGATATTTAGAATATCAAATATTTCATTTCCTCGACTGGAAATCGAACCCACCACCTAACACGCTTACACTCAAACGCTCGTGATCTTGCACCATGACGGACTCATTAGAAATATTTTTTAATATAGACAATTAAATAATTCGTGTCTAATTCATAATTATCATTGCACCCATATAGATAACGGGTACTTTACTGTTTATACACGAAACTTGGATAGTATGAAAATAATGTGCTAACAAAGCATATAGAGAAAATTCTATTTTCTAAAAATAAAATAAATTATTTAAATTTGTCATGGAAGTCGAGGAAGTAGTGAGACGAGCTGTCAGTCTTCAGGAAGCATTTACCATTATATTGTTATCAATAAGCTTTACCGGCTACCTCTTTCCAAGACAAGCCCACGTTGAAGGTAAAAAAGTACCTACTTTTAATTCACATTAATTACTAAAATTTAAAGTTTTGTTCTCATCATCTCCTCCAGGGGGGATCGAACCTACAACCAGTCGGTTTAACAGTCACACTTCATGTCCCTGCGCCACGACTGGCCTCATTTCTGCTCTCATGTTTATCATTATCGCCGACAGATATGCAAAATCATGAATTAATAGTTTTTATTCAATTTCAGATGGCTACGAATACGATTTCATAGTAGTCGGGTCTGGGACATCGGGCAGTGTGATTGCAGCTAGACTCACAGAAAATAAAGATTTTAAGGTTCTTGTCGTCGAGGCCGGTGGCGAACCGCCGTTGCAATGCATTGTCAGTTTTTTTATTTTTCTGTTTTTAAAGCTATTTTCTGGTCCCGTAGTAATACATTTGAGATTTAAAAGTTAAAGCAGTGCTCATGAAGAGTTTAATATAGGCAAAGCGTGGCGTTGATCTCTACCAGTACCCCTCAACACGCAACGCTTCAAAATTCGGCGGAAAATGGAGTCTCCTAACACTAACTTAGTGCCTCTGCCTACCCTGTTATATGCGAGATACACCATGAAGCCATGGGATATCCCATACGGTGAAAGTCATGTCAATCGTTCATGTTTATAATATTAGTAAGACATTTTTAAATCTTTGATTTGATTTAATTTAATTTAATTTAATATTTGATTTATTTTCAGACGCCAACCTTAATACCATTTACGGCTAACTCTTTTATAGATTGGAACTTCACATCCCAGAACGACGCCTATACATTGAAATGTCGCAAAGATGGTGTTCTGCGCATGATTCAAGGAAAAGTTCTCGGAGGTTCTAGTTGTTCAAATTATATGTTTTATAACCGAGGAAGTCCACAAGATTTTGATCAATGGGCAAAGATTTCTAATGACGATACTTGGAAATGGGAAAACGTATTACCGTACTTTAAAAAGAGTGAACGGTTACAAGATCAGGAAATTTTAAGATCACCTGATGGAGTTTTCCACGGCACCGAGGGATATGTAAAAGTTTCGAGGGAAGTAAGTAACGACACCGACGGTTACCTTAGATCTTTTAAAGAATTGGGATACCCCGTGATAGCAGATATTAATGGGGATAAATTTCAAGGTTATACTCAGACCATGTACACCGTCGGCGATAATTATAGACAAAGCGCAGCATATTGTTTCTTTCCTCCAGCACAAAATAGGCCCAACCTGCACCTTTTGAAAAATTCACTGGTTACCAAAATTACTTTCAATAAAAGTAAAAGAGTAAACGGAGTACAAATTGTAATAGATAACAAAAAAGAAGTAAATGTACGCGTTAGAAAGGAAGTAATTTTAAGTGCGGGAACTATAAATACTCCGAAGCTTCTCATGCTGTCTGGTATCGGACCTAAGGAACACTTAAAATCTTTAAATATAAAGATTATTAATAATTTACCGGTTGGTAAAAATTTCCAAGATCATGTAGTAGTACCAATAAACATACAAATGGAAAAAACAAACATTCCTATCAAGCCACGCAACCCAAACATTTACCCATTTATTACCGTCACAGGGTTCGTCGCTTTAAACGAGAGTCAAAAATTTTCAGATTACGAAGTACAAATTTACATTTTGCCTCACGACTCCATTCTCCCACTGCAATACTTCGCATATGACTTCAAATACAAACGAGATATAAGCGAGATATTTAGGGAAACACGTGAAAGCAGAAATGTTAGCTTAGGCTTGCTAATGAACCTGCATCCCAAGTCTCGTGGTGAAATTCTTTTACGTAGTGGAGACTATAAGGATCCACCATTAATTTACACTGGAGCTTTTTCAGAGAAAGATGATATAGATAATACTGTCGCTTATGTTAAAGACTATTTAAGAGTGCTCAACACCGAATATTTCAAAAGCGTCAACGCTTCTCTAGTGGATCTGACGAACGGTCGGTGTGGACGGTTCGACAAGGATAGTACAGATTATTGGCGGTGCTATTCCCTTTGTATGATGAACACAGCTTTTGATTTTATAGGAACATGCGCTTTGGGGACTGTAGTAGATAGTAAATTACGTGTGAAAGGAGTGAGAGGATTGCGAGTAGCTGATGCCAGCGTCATTCCACTAGGCCTTAGTGGCAACGTCCACGCTCCTGCTATGATGATCGGCGAAAAAGTATCAGATATGATCAAAAATAAATATAAATAATTTGTTATTAATTGTTCTTATATGTTCACTGCTTACCTTTAAAGCACCCTCGCCATTTTTGAACACGACCAGGTTATGTTTTACTAAATCTTGTCCAAATGTGTGTTGATCTGAAGATATTTGTTTCAATTCGTTTTCAGCAGCTTTACCATTGTACAATCTAAAATAAATAAAGAAATCTCAATGGTTTCTTAACTCAACACACAATGCTTCCAAAATTCGACGGAAAATGGGCAACGGAGTGTCTTAACACTAGGTTCTCTCTACCTAACCCGCTGTATGCGGGTAAAAGTAAAAAGTCTCACCTAAATAAATTACAAGCCTTCAGATTCCCCGCCATTGTAGATGTTGGGTGCTGCGCGAGGTACACTCCCAGGACTTCTTGTGATACATCATAGTAGTCCAGTTTATAGTAACATAAAGCCACATATACATTGAGGGCCATATAGGTGCTGAAACAAAACTTAAGAAATAAATAGTTCTGTCACATTTAGTAAAAAAAAAGATAATAAAGTGAAATACTATATAGAATCAATCTAGCTCCAATACTATAAATTAATAAAAAATACTTTAAATAATCATCACTCAAAATAATTATCAGTCAAAATATATCTGTAAAACGACAATATGATAAATTTTAGTAACTAAGAGCCTTCAGACTCTAATATTTTCTAATTACTGATATTTAAAACACAACGATAGAAGCTCTATCACAGAGACAAATCTAAATGCTAGTCTACAATGTACAATAAAATAGTTAAACATTATTCTTTGGAATAATTAATACCTAGGTATATGTGACAAAATTTTTACCCACTCAGTTGCATCTTTTTCGTATCTTTTATAGCTGTAAAAGCAATCAATATGAAGTCTTTCAATACTATTAATAATTTATGCATGTCAAATATTAAATAGCTTTCTATTATTTAGGTACGACTAGTGACCCGCTCGCGGCTTCGCCTGTATGTACTATATAATTATTTATGTTCTGATTCTGAGTTACTTTCGTAATCTAATAACATTCACATCATTTTAATGACAATATCGCTTTGCATCGACACCAGAGCTAAGCAATGAAAATATACGTTTGTGCTACGACTGGCTTTAAAATTTTATATAAAAAGGTAAAAAATCAAAATCAAATTACCGTCTATCTAATAAAAGTTTCTTATAAACATCGATGGCTTCTTGATAATGGGCCCGAAGATAATGAACGGATGCCAAGGAGAGCTGGTCTTCTGGTACGTCACGCAGCTTGGAATGAGCTTGCATCAGAACATCTTCCTCACTCAACTTGTGCGCCAAGTGAAATTCAAGACGACTCTGAAAATATTAAAGTTATTTAATCATCTTTTAAGAGCTTAGATAAAGAGAGAGAGAGAGAGAGAGAGAAGCTTTAAGAGCTTGGATAGAGATAAGCTAGTCACCGCCAGTTGTTTAGGTTTTATCTGCTTACTCTGCTATATGTGGCAGCATGAAAATTTGATGCATTATGCTTAAATGATTACCTTAAGTGGACATTTCGGAGCTTCTTCTACAGCGTCTTGAGATTCTTGGTACATGCCTAAAACCAAATATTTCTAATTTACATTTTTTATAAAAAAAAATAAAAAATCATATTTATTTTCTAATTACCCAAATAGAAGTAGCAAACAGCCAAATCGAGAGCAATATTATCAGCCACTTTAGGGTTTAAATTATCGCATGTTCGAATTTCCATATACTCATCCAAGGCACGTTTGTAATCGCCAAGGTGGAACCAGCACCATGCTGACCATACACTCACCCACACCTCAGTGTTGCCTTCGTGCTTTAAAAACTAAAAAAAAAAAACATTTTATAAGTTTATTTTTATATATTTTTTTTTCAGAATTCGGCAGAAAGTGGGAAACGGAGTGTCTTAACACGAGGTCCCCTCCTTACTATGTGCGGGATACAGCGTAATTTTTATATTTTATAATTAATTTTCTGATGAAATCTTGCTTCCTGATTAATGAAGAGGTGAATATAGGTCTAAACCCTTTTAATTCTTTTAACAAATAGTTTAAAAGATACAATGAATACCAATGACAATTAATCAGTATATAACTTGATCAAGTAAAAGAAGAATTCGCCCTTAGAAGTCTAGAATTAAGAATTAATTTTAAATTATTTTACCTCAAGCATGGTTATAGCGCCAATATAATCCCTCTTTAAAAGAAAATCTTCTAGTTCGGGGAATACAGCTTTTCTGGTAGAACCTCCACCATAGCGAACTTCACTAGCTGGTTTCGAACGGCTTAAAATCTGGCTCAATCCAGAAAATATAAAACAGTTGTAAAATAGGTAAATTCAAAAGAAAATAATTGAATTATCATTATTATTAATATTACTTACCATTTTCACGTTGTTTAAAACTCCAAGCACCCCAATATTTAATATTTCAATGTTGTTACGTTTGTTGTCATGGCAACGGGATTGACATTAATATACAACATAATACGACGTATATATAATATATTTTTTTCATATGCAAATGCTGTAATATAAAATAAAATCAGCTTCACGATATATCCCACACACAGCAGGGAAGGCAGAGGGAACCTAGTGTTAAGACACTCCGTTCCCCACTTTAATATGATTCAAAGTAACTTACTACATAACTAGCTCCCTTCACCACGTTCCACCTGTATTGGAAATATGCCATGTTGGCGGAATTCAGGCGAATTGACAACGACCCTACCAAAAGGGGAAAATAAAAATAATTTATTACTTTATTTAGATCGAACGTTAAACCGTTGCTTTCACATACTATGTCCTACTGCGCCATGATGGTCTTAATTTACTACTCTTTGTTACTTCATTTTATTACTGTTTTCAGTATAAATATATAAAGTCTACAATAAAAATATTATTAATATAAGAAAAAGAAATAAAATCATAAAATAGATATTTATTTAACATAAAACCTGTTCCTATAATAATTTATTTGCCTATCATCTTCCATGAATACAAACTTTATAAATGCTTGTTGCCCAGCAACAAATAACAATTTTCGATTATTTTACAAAACCCACCCAAAACCAAGGGATTTATATAAGAAAAGTAAAAAATATAATTTATTATGTCTGATTCGGAGTCTTGCTCCTGTACTGGGGACACTCAGCCGAAGCCAGAATTGTTAACTCCGAATTGCGTCTGTCCTAGAGATGACCACGATATAGTGATCCACGAAGAGACTTGCCTGCTTTTTAAGAACGAAGAAATGGTGTACCACAGGGTAACTAACCTTATATTTAATTCTCTTGTACTTATTAATCTATTTTTCTTATTATACATGATATTTGATATATCAAAAGATAGTATCTTCGATTCTTTCCAAATGTTCATATTAAACGTGTTTGTGGAAATGAACTGCCGACGAAAGAAAATGTAATTTTCGTATCACGTATATTTTTACGATGTATCTCGTTTATACTAAGGCAGGAAAAGGGAAACTAGTCAAGATTTGAGACAACCTTTCTTCCGCTTTACGCTTTATTTTCAAAAAATTGCTTGTTGAGACGCGGGACTCAATCGAACCCACAATCATTGCGGTTACAGGTATTCGCTATATGTTATATTATAATTACACGTCTATCTCCACCTCAAAGGCCGGCAACGCACCTGTAGCTCCTCTGGTGCTGCACGGGGTCGTGGGCGGCGGTGATCATCACCAGGTGACCCAAACGCTCGATTGCCTTGTCCTTTTTCCATAAAAAAAAAACATGGAAATATTTTTTCTCATAGTAATCAATTTTTTTACATATGATCTAGGATGACGCGTGCGGCTGCGACGCAGAGAGCTATGACACGTGCCCGTGCTGCTCGTGTCCACTGGACCAGTGCAAGTGTGACGCAGTCGGAAAAGAAGCTTTTGATGAGTAAGTTTTTAAAATTTAGAATTTACAATACTTTAGCATAGAGGCGTTTATCAAACGTGACGCAGTAGCACAAAGAGTGACTGTAAACGAGACAGATTGTGGGTTCGATTCTCACTCGAGGAAATGAAATATTTCATATTTTCATTTCTTTACTCTTGTGTGGGGTCAAACCGCATAGTTGAGTCAACACGCAAGTGTCTTAACACTATGTTCCCACGTTCCCTCTGCCTACTCTGTAATGTATCCTGTAAATTTAATGTTTAATATTGCGTAATTGTTTTGTTTATTAAGATGGAGAAACAAGAGGCAACTCGGCGCCATGCCGGCCGTTTTAGAGTCGACTCATCCTTTAATGAAACGCTTCCAGGAAACCCTTACACGGTTTCTGGAGAAGGAAAATGCTATTGCAGAGGAAGAAATAATTAGACTGGTTAGTTCTTATTTAGTTATTTTTTATGACGCAAAAAACGATGTCTATTGTGCGTTTAAATGTTGATTCCTAAATAAATCTTTCCTTACTTTTTATATATTTTCTAAGTCGTCTTTGATTTCTAACTTATTCAGCGCGACGAACTCAAGCTTAGTAAGCAGGCGTATGAGAAAGACTTGGAAACCATCTATAGAAATGATCACGACACGAATGCTCAAAGGGTATGTGAAAATGTTTCTCTACATCATGTATATTTCCTTTTTTTTTTTAAATGTGAATTACACTAATTTGTGAATTAAAGGTATTAATCGAGGAATACGAAGCAACGTTATCGAAGAAGACAGCAGACCGTCAGGCGGCGGAGGCCCGTGCTCGAGAATGCAACGAAAAGTATAAGCGTTCGAAGGAGAAATTAGAAGAAAGTGTAGTGACAGGTAAAGATTGTACAGTTTTTTTCTGTATCCCGCATGTAGCAGAGGGAATCTAATCCTAGAACTGAAGAGAAGTAGAGAAAGTAGAGAATTTAGAAAGTAGAGAATGTAGGGGTTGCATTACAGTCACATGCTTATGCCCCTGCGCCAAGACGCCGCTCAACTTCAAGATATTTTTATATATTTTTAAACACATAATTTTATTAGAGAAACAAATTATTTCAAATAATTATATTATATTTATTACTTTTGAACGACATTGTTGTTGCAGAACGTGAAGCAACCGAGGAATTGGAAGCGCTGACCACACTGTGCCGGCAGCTGGAGGCGTGGCGTGACGAAACGGAGTCAGACCTCACAGTCAGCCAGAGGATGTCCGACAAGATGCGTATTGAGAAGAAGGCATTAGCAGATGAGAAGAGACAATTGGTAAGTTGGGAACTAGGTATCAAAGGTATCAAGGTAATAAATAATAATATTTAGGTATACTTATATGATATCTAATTATCAATGTTTTTAAGACTCACATGTTATATCGAAAGGTTGTACTAAAATTCCGTCTAGCTAAAACGCAGGCTTTATTCACGCTACTTTTTTTTTATAAGAAACTAATATTTTTATGTTGATTTTTCATATAAAATTATTAATTTCCAGGATATGATCATCTACAGTCTCAGTAATGAAGTTTGGAAACTTGAATCAAAATTGGAAATGTTCCAAAAACAATTGGAAATCAAGAATGTAGAAATGGAAAAAGTTAATGATAAGGTAAGGTTATACGAGATTAAGGTTGCAGATTACGATCTCCTTATACTACAAGATTTTTATTTGATACTACTGAACTAGGAAAACTAATAAATCATTATACATTGTATATTCCAGCAGCTATCCAAAATAATTTTGAGAAATTTAACAATATGAACATGAAACAATTAATTTAAATGTGTAGGTTACAGCATATGCAGCTGAATTAGAAGATCTGGAATTGGAGAAACGCCGTTTAGTGAGCCTCTGGAACTCTGTCCTCGTGAACATACAGCAGAGAGACAAGGTTTACGATTCTGTTCGAGATGATTACAGGTTAATTAATAAATAGTATTTATAATTATTTTACCTATTCTAGTAATGTATTAACTAATATTTATTTTTTTATTCTATATTCAGGATTCTGCAAGAAAATTATCGCACCCTAATTAATAACCTGGAAATTACAAAGAAAGTCGCAATGGAAGAGATGAATAAAGGGAAAGAAATCTCTATGAATAAAGACAAATTGACATATGACATTGCTAATGCTACAAAATTATGTAAGTAGACTACTTCATTTCAATAGAAGTATTAAATAGTAATATACAGGCCAGTCGTGGTGCAGGGGCACAAGCGTGTGAGTGTTAACGAAAGGTTGTGGGCTTGATTCTATTCGAAAAAAAATAATATTTTATATTTTCATTTCCTCACTCTGGTAGCGAGGCAAAGTCCGGCGTTGAGTTCCGCCACAATGCCTCCAGAATTTAGCGGAAAATGGGGAACAGAAGTGCTTTAATGGGAACAGAGTGTTTTTGCCTAGGTTCTCAGGATCCCTGTGCCTATTTATATGCGGCAATGTGAAGCTAATCTATACTTTATATAAACGATTCATAAGAAATATAATTCAATATAAATATTACTTTTAGTTGATACAGAAGATGCAAAACGTTTATCTCTTGAAACTCAAATAGCTGAACTGACCGAATCAATTGAAATGACTGAAAGAGATGAAGAACTAATTAAATCAGTAAGAATCATTTAAAAATCTCTTTTTACTTTTATGCATTAATTTTAATGTACCTAAAAGAAATATTGGATTTTCAGGAAAATCAAACTATGAGAAATATTCTGAAAAGCACAGAGAAAGAAATCGATCGTCGCACAGAGCAAAGGTTGAAATTGGAAAATGAAATCTTAACCAATTTGCAAGACTGTCTGCTCAATGATAAAGCCGTCGAGTCTATGGCTAACGGTATAAAGAAGATGAGGGAAATGTCTAGGAAGCAGGTAACTTTCTAAATATAAATATTATCTTGTTAAAAATTTGAGGTTGTTATAGGATTAGGCAGAAGATAACTTTACTCTCATCTCATAGTAGATTCCTTTGTTGAATCCTTTAGATAATGCGTTATAGCAAACTTTTTTCTTTGAAACATTTAGTCAGGGGCAGGAGCACTAAGTACGACTAAACGAAACAGGTTGTGGGTTCAATTTCTACTTGAGGAAATGAAATATTTAATTTTCTCGTTTCCTTCCGTGAGTTGTTGAAGTGAAGTCCCTTGAGTTCCGACGCTTACACGCAAGACCTCCAGAATTCGGCGAAAAATGGGGGATGGAGTGTGGGTTCCCTCTGCCCACCCCGTTGTGTGTGGGATACGACGTGACGCTAAAAAAATATAAAAGCTTTTATATCTACAGCTTGACAAAGCATGTTTATGGTTTGGGTAAATATTTATTTTGCATTTTTTTATAAATAGGAAATCACCTTGATGACCATGGAGAATCAACATGCGAAGATTATGCTCGATATAGAAGTGCACCGCAGCAGGCAGGCTCATAACAATGTCATCCTAGAAGCGAGTCTAAATAAAGTGCGGGAAAGGGAACGGGAGATAGAAGAGCTCCAAGAAGAGTATGAACAGAAGATGCTGGTGATAACGAGGAAACAACGCGAGCTGGATATTGTGATAAAGAAGTATAATGCTTTGAAGGAGATCTTTGATGTTAGTGCTTTGTTACATTTATATAGAGGCAATAATTTGTCAATATGTTAGAAGTAATGGTATACCTAAATATTGTTCTTTTGTGACTAAAAATAGTAATATTTAAGTTAATCAATTTATTTGGTCGGTTAAAAAAATATATTTAATAGTAAAATCGTATACATTACAATGTTTTACTTTTATTTCAAAGTCTTTTTAAGATTGTTTCAATTAAAGTTTATTTATAGATGAAATCACCTCAAGAACGTCGTATAGAGGAATTGGAACAGCAGATCAAAGCTCTGCGAGACCGCACGGAGGGCATGCAGTGCGAGTGGCTGCGGCTGCAGGGGCACGTGGTGAAGCTCACTTCGCACCATCATAAGATTGTATCTGATATCAATCTGATTAATAAACGTTAGTATGTTTCTTAGAAGGTAATGTTTCTGTAGTAATGTTTCAGAAGTTTGATTTTTAGCTTACTAAAATATTGTACTTACTTTTAAGTGGGTATTATAGGTTTTGTGGAGGGATTAAAAGATCAGAAATGATATTTATACAAAGAATTAGAAGAAACACTTGTGGATTCCTTTCCCATTCGAAGAAATGAAATATTGAATAATTTCGTCTCTTCGCTCTGGTGTCAAGGCAAAACATGGCGTTGTTTCGCCACTGAACACTCGGAAGCCTTCAGAATTCAGCGGAGAGTGGAGTGGAGTGCCTTAACACTAGGCTCCCTTTGCCTATCTGCTCCATTGGAGATACAGCTTGAAGCTGTATAAGTAATGTACCAAATTAAAAAGATTTTTTAGTTTTGTTTTTGCTGATAAGAAAAGAATGTAGTGCAGTTTGTGTTGAAGAGTCAGCATTAACTTATATTTATGTGATTAGTAAGTAGTATTTACATATACCTATACAGGAATACTCATGTATTATATCAACCCCAAGAAACTTTTATTTTCTATTCTTACTTTTTTTAATAGACGGAAAGATCTTTTCGATCGAAGGTTCCTTACAAAATGTTTAATCAATTGCAGAAATACAAATCTGCGAACAAAAGAGCATGAGAATCCAAGCGGAAGCGGAGAGAGTGCAGTCAGAGCGTGGCAAGGTGGATCGCAGTCTGCGCGACCTGCGCGGGCGTCTCGAGGTCCTGGAGAGGACCCGCAAGGACGCCGTCGATAAAAACACCAGTGCTCAGAAAGCTAATCTTGCTATAACTCACGAGTATGCTGCCAATCTTAAGGTCTTTCAAAATATTTGTTATTCACGATTAAATATAGAGAATAATAGGTAGATACCTATAAATATTTAAGTGTGTAGTTATTTTCAATTCCTTTTTTTTGCATCATGCTGTATCCCGTTCATAGCAGAGTAGGCAGGGGGCACCTGAGAACCTAGTGTTAAGAAACATCGTTCCTATTAAGACATTTCCCACTTTATGCCACGCCGAATTCTCGCCGCCGTTACTAGACCGACCAAATTATAATATTAAATATTTCATTCCTCCAAGTGGGAAAACTCGAATCACTAACGGTCGCGCTTACAGTCGCACGCTTGTGCTTCTGCGTAACTCTAATCCGCTCCGTTCCCCATTTTCTGCCGAATTCTGGAGGCATTACGTTGAGTGGCAGAGCTCAACGCCACGCTTTGCCTCGAACTCCAGACTGAAGAAATGGAAATATAAACGTAAATAAATATTTCACTTCCTCGAGTGGGATCGAACCCACAACCATCGCGTTACAGTCACACCTTTGCGTCGCTGCACCACGATGGCCTCAACGGTTATTATTGTTCAACATAAAATAAATATATTTTTACACCACAAATGAGTTAAATGTTACATTTGTTCAAATTGCATTTTAGTTTTGCTTTAGGTTTTAGGTAAAATTGTGTTTTCGTAGGATGCTGAAATGGAGATAATTCAGATTGAAGAAGAAATAGAAGCGTACGAAAAGGAGAAGATGAATCTAACGCAAGAATTAGACCGCGCTCAAAGAGAAGCATTGATTTGGCAAAGAAAGGTAAGTAGTTACTTACCTAATTATGAGAAATTACTTCGTTATTATATATATTCTTTATTGCACATGTATAAATAGTAAGAAAACAGTTAAAAATTTATGTTTACAATGGCGGGCTTATTTCTGAAAGAAATCTCTTCCAGCCAACCTATGGAAGTGGATGAGTGCCAAACAGCGGAATAACAACACAGTGCAACACAGAAAAAAAGTTAAAATATCCGAAAAATATATATATTAACTAACACATTATAAACATAATACATGCTACAATATATATATATATACCTACACAAGTTATAGATATATAATTATATATACTGTTAAATTGACTATATATACATATACATACATATATAATACATACATAATATATACCCATACATACATATATACACATATATAATATATACTAGAAACACTGATTAAAGCTATGTCAAATTACTTTCACTATTGAGCAAATGTTATTTAACCTAATAGGATTTTTTTTAGTACTGCTTATTTATTAAAGTTACACTTAACTAATTGTTTTAATGTTATACGAATTAGGGTATTTTGGCGGTTGAACTAAAGAAGAATATACACAATGCAAAGTCAGCGGCGGGTGAGATCGGTCAAATGAGGGCTGAAATACACAGGATGGAGGTATTTAAAAACGATAATTACGATACGATAATTGGCAGGAAGTGGGAATGTGGTGTGCCTTTACACTGGGTTCCCTCTGTCTATCCTGCTGTCGAAACATAAGTATGTGTGTAAACGCAGTATAATAAAATTATTATTTTATTATAATTAATTTTATTATTTTAGGTCCGTCGAGAACAACTTCGTAAGACAGGTGAAAAGTTATCTGAAGATTTAGCATTATATGTTACTCGTAGAGAGACAGCCATGGAGAAGAACCGGGCGGCAGCTGCTGTGGAGAAGGCTCATGGCACTGCACAAACCTCGCAGTCAACATATCATCACAAGCTAAGGTTGGCTAAAGCGGATGTTGCTAGGGCTACTAAGGTACGACATATGAAATTACTTTTATCATTACCTAAATAAAAAAAATAAAAAATCAGCTTCACGCTGTATCCCGCACACAGCAGGATAGGCAGAGGGAACCTAGTGTTAAGAGACTCTATTAATAATAATAATAATAATAATAATTTATGTGTTGAGTGGCCGAACTCAACGCCGCACTTTTTCTCGACACCAAAGCGAATAAATAGAAATATAAATTTAAATAAATATTCCATTTTCCGAGTTAAGATCAAACCCACAACCAGTCGCGTTTACAGTCACACTCTGTGGCGCTGCTCCACGACTGGTATCAAAAAGTATAATACATATTTATATCCTTATAGTTAGATATTACGGTAATTATAGGTTAATATATAAGGAAGCAACAAAACGAGGCCGGTTCGGTGACACAAAATTTATTGTTTTACAAACTACCTACATATAACACTTATGAGACTATTATTTTTAGGATTTGTCAGAAGCCAAGTCACGCATGGAGCACTTGGAAAAGGAGCACGAGCGACTTGAGCGGGAGGTGTCGCAAGTGAGCGCGGCCAACTCGCAGCTGGAGGAGCACATAGCGTCCATGATTGCGGAGAGTAGGGAAGCGGAGAAACAAAAACAATGGGTGTGTTTTTTTTACTTTATACAAAAGTAATGCTTTTAAATTAAATCAGCTTCACGCGCTGTATTCCACACGCAGACACAGGCTGGGGGAACCTAGCGTTCCCTACTGTCCGCCAAATTTTGGGGCATTGCGTGATAAGTGGTGGAACTCAACACCGGGCTATTTCTTTGGTGCCAGAGCGAAGAAAATATTATTAAATAATAATTCATTCCTTCGAGTGGGGATCACACCTAGAACTGTCGCGTTACAGTCACACTTGAAGAAGACAAGGGGTATCTTCGTAGCTTTCAAAAGGGATAAGAGACGAATATTTTAAATTTTGCCACTTCAATGCTCATGATTTTGAATGATTTGAGTGGATTTCTTGTCACTACATTCTCTGTTTAAGCGGGATAACGTGTTAAGACTAATATTAAACACACTGCCATTGCATTTATAACTTTAATAAACAAAAATGTTGCAAATATCAATATTTTCAGCTTTTAGAGCGTCTCGTCCGCAGTCAACGCCTCGGCACTGAGCTCGCGACTGCCACCAAAAGGCTATCGGTTAAAGTGAGAAAACCTAAGACTGTCGTTCTTACGGAATACAACCAAGCTGTGGAACTCAATGAACGTCTGAACAACATAGTTCATAGTTTAGCAGAAGAATACCCACATTTAAGAGATAAAATGGAAGTTATAATGAATACTTTGAATATAAATTCTCCAGAAGATTCCCCAAGGTTGGTTGAAGAATGTGCGTGCGAAGAAGTTAGTGTCGATCCAAATATACCGGAGAAACTAGAGAAGACTGATGATGAATAGGAGCTAATTAAATGATAAAACGTTTTTATTTATTTGTTTATTTAGTTTAAATTTGGTTCATTAACATGTAGTTATATTTTTAATAATATATTTTGTGTGAAACAAATTATTTTCTATCAATCACCATCACCAATTAACACATGATATATTAAAAATTTATACTTAATATCTATAAATTTGAATTGTTTGTACAATCCTTAATTTTTTCATGGAATATCCAAAACAATTAAATAACCTAACTATAATTTGTGTTTTATAATAAATAAAACATTTTAATATATAAAAACAATGTTCATCAAACATGCTCCTTCCATATTTTTTCCTTACTGCTAAGGAAGGGTTCTTTAAAGATTTTTTCATTGCTCGTCACATTTGTGAGACACCTTTAGCTAGTGTGATGTTATATATTTTGATATTTTTACAACTGAATTTTGAAATTGTTAATCGACCTATTGTGTATATAAATGTGAAAGTTTGTAAGGATGAATATTTGTACTACTTTCACACAAAAAGTACTGAACGGATTTTGATAAAACTTTACAGCTTATACGTCAGAATAAGACATTTCAAAAATTAGGTAAATATTTTGTATAATTGGGCTACAATATAACAATCAAATCAAAAGTTTAAGCGGGCGAAGCCGTTTTTGGGCCGACCCCGAAACTTAACACTCCACTCCACTCTTTATCACACAAAGTCACACTTTGTCGACCCCTTGAAGTGTGACATAATTTATGGATGGCCTAGCATTATATTTTTATTAGATTTTCTTTTTCTTTGTGGTCATACATCTTTTAAATGTTGGCCGTGAGCTGTCATCTCGTGTCTCCGTCGATGGTCTGAACGTCCAAACTTAACGTCGCAAAACTGACATTGATAGCGTTTTTCTTTGGTATGGCTTATCATATGATTTTTTAAATAGCTGTAAATATTTTTTTTATTAAATTAGTTATTCTACAGTTAGCTTATTTTGTTAGCTTTAAAATAATTTTAATTATACATGTGATTCGCTCTGGTAACAACATAAAGCGCGGCGTTGAATTCTGTCACTCAACGCGTAGTATCTAATACACTGTAACAGTGTAATAGTAGCTTCCCTGTCTACCCTACTATAAACGGAATACAGCGTGAAGATGACAAAAATATTGAGTCAGAAGTTGTATATGTTAAGTAATATAAGGCATATATAATGAATTTTATAATTCTCATTCGAGGAAATCGAAATATTTATTTACGTTTATATTTCCATTTCTACGCCCTGGTGTCGAGGCAAAGCGCGGTGTTGAGTTCTGCCACTCAACACACAACACGTAATGCCTCCAGAATTAGGCAGAAAGTGGGGAACGGACTGTCTTTAGATTAAGTTCCCTCTGCCTACCCTGCTGTGTGCGGGATACAGTGTGAAGCTGAAAAAAATAATTGTTTTCAAGATTTTATAAATCAATTATTAGAACTTACCCTGACCGCACGAAGCTCATGCCACAGACGTCACACGAGAACGTTTTTACGTCACTGTGTATGAGACGATGATTTTTCAATATTGTAGTTGATGAATAGAACTTCCCACAATCTGGGCATTCATAGGGTTTTTCTTTGGTATGCTTCCTGGAATAGTAATCGAATATAATTGTTTTTCAGCTTCACACTGAATCTTGAACATAGCAAACTATGCAGAGGGAACCTGGGAACTTAATGTTAAGACATTGCATTCCCATTAAGACATTTTCGTTCTCCATTATTTGAAGCATTGCGTATTGATGGACTTCAACACCGTAGGAACCCGATAACGAGGTAAAGTCTCTGCGAGGAGTGAGTGAGTGAAAGGATTAAATGTTTCACTCTCCTGTCTAAACGCGCACCAAGACAGCCTCAACTACTATAATAAAATTATGTAATTGCTAATTAAAATATGGTCGTTTTTTGCTTCAAGCTGAATTGTATTTATTGCCCCAAGTGGGGATCAAAGCAACACCCCGAAAAGCCTCGTCCCGAAGTAGCACAATGCCTCTAATGTCTTAATAAATTAGAAAAAGTCATAAATTAATGTTAAACACATAATAGTACGAGAAATAGCAAAAGAAATATAGGTCCAACTCTAGGATAACCGAAAAAATGGGAAGATGACTTAAAAAAATAGCTGGTCCGGTATGGACCTGTCTAGCAAAAGACAGGAAAACATACACGACATGGAACTCTTTAGAGGAATCCTTTGTCGACAGACAAGTTATTTTACACAAATATCCAGTTGCCAATGAATAAAATTAGATAAATCAATTTAGTTATTAGAAAAATCTATTTAGTTTATAGAAAGTAGGCATGTTATGATTATTAATAATTGTAAAGAAAAAAACAGCAATAAAGGCTATTTTATTTTACATAATGTAAAATAATAAATAATTACAGAAATAAAAAAATGTTACCTTAAATGTACCTGTAAATGATATTTCTTGAAAAAGCTTTTAGAACAAAACTGACACATGTGTGCTCTTTCTTTGTCATGTACGTTTTTCCTAAAAAATAATAAAAAATTGAGTTGAATGTCTTTAATAGTATAAAAAATCCCTTCTGCCTAATGTGTCTGAACTGTGGTCGCCGAGTTGTGGCCACCCTGAGGATAGCTGTAGGTGGCTGCTGGTTTGACTTTTGAATATTTTCTTCTCGTAGTGTGAGCGGCCATGACTCGCCAACCGTATTGTACATTGTACAACAATTATATTAGTAATGACCACGTAGGTAAAGATGCAAAAAGTATATTACTTTTGTATAAGTTAATATTTTTTTTATTGGAACTAAACTTACGTGTGAGATGACAATAACATTTTAGTTCTAAAGGTCTTTTCGCAATGCTCGCACTTGTGTGGTTTGTCTTTTGTATGTAAAAGTGTGTGTTCATCCCTTAAAGATTTAGATATAAATGTTCTTCCACAAGGAACACACTCAAAAGGCAAAGGATCACTTTTATGCATTATTTTAATATGAGTGGCAAGGTGTATAACATCTGCATAAAAAAATATATATCATAAAAAAAAATCCATCCATCAATCAGCCTTTTGAAGTCCACTGCTGGATATAGGCCTCTGCTAATGCTCATAAATGATTCCCTGTTCAATATACATAGTTGTCTAATAGGTTTTTTAAGTTTATTAGACAACTATATATAATGAGCCCATGCTCATTCTCCATAGAACCTAATATGAAAATACTTCATTACCCACTTTTTCCTTAAATATAAGACATTTAATGTGGCATGGTGTGTTCTCAACTTCACTCTTTCTTGCCAAAATGGGGTAACAAAAATATTTGATTTTTTTAAATTCAATATTGAATCAACCATTGCATTTGTAGGCAGAAACTACCTACCTAAATATAAAAGGCTTCAATTTTTATTTACAATATACAAAAATTAAGGACCTTCAAAATCTCACCCTTATTACATATATCACAGTGTTGCTTGAGTCCCAAATGTTTGATTTTATAGTGTCTTAACCTTCCACTGAGTCCTGAAAACATTTTATCACAAGCTTTGCACTTATAACGTCTCTTAATATTTATAGGTTGGTGACTGTACATGTGTTCCTTTAAATTTTTTACTGTTTTACCACATTCATCACATATTTGTTCTTTTTTTTCGTTTTCTCTATTACGCTTTCTTTTTTTACCCTTTTTCCCTGGTGGTATTGGTTTTGCCACTGTAAATTATGAATTTATGAAAAATTATGTATGCAGTATAAATCTACATATAGCAGAGCAAGCAAAGGGAACCTAGTGTTAGATACCCCACATAAATTGTTAATGCTTTGTTTATTTATATATATGAAGTGTTGTTACCAAAGAGAGGAATTGTTTCTTCTGCAAAGCAGGAATTACAATCATTGCTTACAAATGACTATAATTCCCACTTACAATGTGGCATGTGTGTATGTAGCACCATAACAGCTTACATAAATAGTGTATATTGGGTCATTATATCTAAAACCAAACCAAAGTTAGCAGAGTTTGATGCTTTAGGGTATTTATCATTAAATCAAAAATAATTGCACACTAAATTATAAGACAATAACCTTTTTTTCTAGGATCTTTTTTTGCATCTTCATTTTTTATTATCTTAATAACACTAAGAAGCTCATCATCAGACTGGAAGTCTTGCGAATCATTTTCCTCCGTATACTCATATTCTATTTTGAATTCAGTCTCACTTTCATTTTTATTTTCAACAAGATTGTGTACATGAACATCTTCATATTTTATTTCTTCTAGCCCAACACATTCAATTTTTATCTCTGCTTCAAAGTCTTTATTCAAAGATCTTAAATATTTATCATTTCTTAACGCTAGCTTTTTAAAATTATAGAAGTCCAATATTTTCAAATAGCATGTTGAGCACAATTTTGTAGTTAATTTTATCTCCTTTGCATTCTGTAACCAATAATAATAAAGATTTTAAATAATGTAATGTTATTATAACAAAAACATAACAAAGTACTTTTCAATTTCAGTACTTTGATATCTAAACAAAATAACATGATTTCAAAACAACTTTGTTTTTCTTCCTCTAAATCGGTTTCTAATTGACTCATATCCTTCTCCACTGCCACTGTAAGACAAGTTCTACATACGTTCATGTTTTAGCTTAAAAGAAATATAGAAATTTTATTTAAATAATAAGGACAATAGGAAAAACTAAGTATTGTTTGTTAGTGTTGTATTCTGGCAGAAATAACCTGGCAAATTATTTGAATCTGTCAAACGTCAAAGCTTAGTTGTCACATCAGCGACAGATGATATTTTTATAATACCGTCATTATAGAGCACAGAACAGCAAGAAACTCAGAATTTCCGATTTATAAAACTAATATGGTAGTAAAATTGGATGGATAGAAGCGGTTTTGGACTTGTGATAGTTTTCTGTATTATTTTTGTTATCCCGCTACGTTTGAAAATTTTTGTACAGTTTAGTTTTTGTCAGAGTGCTTGGACGGTTTCTAAAGAGGCGCGGCTTCTAATCCCACTACGTTCAAAATTTTATACGTTTTCTTAATAAGTATTCTTCTTTTCTTCGTGTGGAATCGCACTTTAAGAAAGGTTAAAAAAATGTGCTTTGGATTTTTTAGTTCACTTTTTAATATTATTTTATTAAATTTGTTGTTTTTTATAGGATGATAAAATGAAGATAATTCAAATTGAAGAAGAAATAGAAGCTTATGAAAAGGCGAAGATAAATCTAACGTGAGAAAGAATTTTTATTTCTATATTCTTTTCATAAGCTTCTATTTCTAACGCTCTCAATATAGCGTGCTAATTTGGGAAAGAAAGGTAAGTAAACATTATGATAATATATTAAACATTGCTTTATTATTAGAAAAAAATACAGTTTAATTACAATTTTAGCTCTGGATGTAATAGGGCCCAGGGTCAGGACGAATAAACTTCAAAAGGCGGATGATGAATGAGTAACTCATAAGAAGACAATATGTTTTATTTATTTATGAAAGTTTTATCTTATCGTGCATTATCCAGTAACACACACATATTTACATATTGACATACACACAATCGTGAATTGTTTATAAAATTCGTGTAATTTTGTGTAATTGTAACAGAATGTTGCAATAGTATGTAGAAAAAGTTTTATAAAACTTATAAAAACAACTTTTTTAAGTCACAATGACTTGTAAATGCTCTTGGGATCATACAAATCATCATTCAATTTACGTCAAAGGATTTTTTTTTATCATATTTGTGAGACCTATCTAGTGTGAAGTTACATTTTAAAATTTTACATTTATAAATGATTTCATTAAAAAAAGCATTTCCGAAATTGTTTGTATATTATATTTTGGAATGTGATATCACAAAATTTAATCACACACTGTGACCCCCTATAACGTGTGACGTAATTTGTAGGTGCATTATATATTTGCTAGATTTTCTTTTTGTCATACATCTTTTAAGTACTGCCCGTGAGCCATCTTCTCCTGCCTCTGTCGATGTTCGGGACGTCGGTAGTCCGAACTTAATAGCCAAAAACTAACATTTAAACCATTTTACTTTTGCATGGTCTAAGTATATGTGATTTTTTTTAATAGCTGCAAAAAAATTAAAACAATCATCTTATTGTCGGTTTATTTAGTAAATTTTAAAATAACGTAACTTATTCGTGAGATTTGCTCTAGTAACAATACAAAACACGGCTTCGAATTCTGTCACTAACATGAAAGAAAACGTTATAACATCACTGTGCATGAGACGATGATTTTTTAATAAGTTGATTTGATGAAAAGAACTTTTCGCTATAGAGACATTCATAAGGTTTTTCTTTGGTATGCGTCCTGGAATAGTAATTCTTTATATATATTTTTAGCTTCACGCTGTATATCGCACTTAGAAGTAGACTGGTAGGCATAGGGAACCTGTGAACCTAGTGTTAAGACTCTGCGTTCCCATTAAAAAACTTTCGTTCCCCACTTTTCAAGGCGGAATTAAACCCCGCGCTTTACCTTTACCGTTAGCAGAGCGAAGAAATGAAAATATTAAATATTTCATTCCCCCGAATGAGAATCGAACCGCCAACAGTCGCGTTTCAAGTCGTGTGCTTGTGTCTTTGCACTATGACGGCCACCACCACCACCATCACGAATTAAAATAATGTCCTTCCTTCAGCTTCATGCTGAAAGTAACAAGAATAGTTAGAGAAATTAGAGTAAAGGCACTTCGTTCTCCGAATACCTACGAGACATTGCGTGCTCCTTGTGGCCGGAGTCAACGTCACATTTTGTCTCACCGTATTTATTGGCTCTTGAAGAATGTTTTAGAACAAGACTAGCATATGTGTAACCTTTTCTTGTCATGTACACTTTTCCTAAAAAAAACAAAAGTTTAGAGTCTGTACTAGCATAAAACAACTTTCTGACTTATATACAGTAAGGTTGGCAGCAGTTTTCTTAAGTCTACCTACAATGCGCAAAAGTTCAGGTCTATAGGATCGTAACGACTCGCCAAATGTACTGTTAAGGCATAGCCGCAAAAAGAATTTAAATTTTATATTAGTCTAATATTTCTTTCTAAATTGTAACACAACTTACGTGTAAGATGTCAATAAAAATCAGTTCTAAATCTTTTTTTCTCACTGGTCGTACTTTCTTTCTTTTGTGCGTATAATCCCTTGAAGATTTATATACGAGGTGTGTTCAAAAAGTAAGGTGACTTTGTATTTTTAAGAAAAAATATTTATTTATTTATCAATATTTATGTTGTCCCCTTCAAAGTAATCCCCCTCAGATACAATACACTTATGCCAACGGTTTTTCCAATCGTCAAAGCACTTCTCATAAGCACTTTTCGGTATAGCCTTGAGCTCTTCCAGCGATGCAGTCTTTATCTCTTCAATCGTTGCAAATCTCCGTCCTTTCATANTTTTTGTACAGCTTAGTTTTTGTCAGAGTGCTTGGACGGTTTCCAAAGAGGCGCGGCTTCTAATCCCACTACGTTCAAATTTTTATACGTTTTCTTAATAAATATTCTTCTTTTCTAAGTGTGGAATCGCACTTTAAGAAAGGTTAAAAAAATGATCTTTGGATTTTTTAGTTTACTTTTTAATATTATTTTATTAAATTTGTTGTTTTATGTAGGATGATAAAATGAAGATAATTCAAATTGAAGAAATAGAAGCTTATGAAAAGGCGAAGATAAATCTAACGTAAGAAAGAATTCTTATTTCTATATTTTATTCATAAGCTTCTATTTCTAACGCTCTCAATATAGCGTGCTGAATTGGGAAAGGTAAGTAAACATTATGACAATATATTAAACATTGCTTTATTATTAGAAAAAAATACATTTTTTTGGATTTTAGCTCTGGATGTAATAGGGCCCAGGGTCACGACGGATAAACTTGAAAAGGCGGATGATGAATGAGTAACTCATAAGAAGACAATTTGTTTTTATTTATTTATGAAAGTTGTATTTTATAGTGCATTATCCATTAATACACACATATTTACATACAACGTCACATTTTGTCTCACCGTATTTATTGGCTCTTGAAGAATGTTTTAGAACATAATTAGCACATGTGTAACCTTTACTTGTCATTACACTTTTCCTAAAAAAACTATAAAATTCAGAGTCTGTACTAGCATAAAACAACTTTCTGACTTATGTACAGTAAGGTTGGCGAGTCGCGGTTGCCCTGCAGCAGATTTCTTAAGTCTCCCCACATTTTATATTAATCTAATATTTCTTTTTAAATTGTTTGTGTTTGTTGTGTGTTTGTGTTGTAATTGTTTTCGAATGTTTAAATTTAACTTACGTGTGAGATGTCAATAATAATTTAGTTCTAAATCTTTTTTTGTAACTGGTCGTACTTGTGTAGTTTCTCTTTCTTTTGTATGTATAATCCCTTGAAGATTTATATATACTTAAATGTTCTTCCGCAAGGAAAACACTCAAAAGTCAAAGGGCCATTTCCGTGCTTTCTTTTAATATGAGTTTCGAGGCGTACATCTGAATATTTAAAAAAACAAAAGCCCCGACTGCATAAATCTAAAAAGAAAATAAACAAGCCTAATAGTTTATTAGGATTAACAGTCGGGACCTCTTTAAATTATGCGAGGTTCCTGGTAAAGATTTTATTGATTGAGGAATTACTTATAAGTAGGTCGCGACTGTTAATCCTAATAAACTAAAAGGATTGTTAGGATTCATTATGATAATGAAAATCATGATATACCTTGAAATTCTCGTGTTGAGCAAGAGCTCATTCAAGAGAAGAGAAGGAACAAGATTCAAGAGAATTTGATACCCATATTGTGGTCTCGAACCAAAAAGCTCAGATTCTTTACTGAACATTTATATAAACTTATTTCCTTGCTCTCTGTTAGAAAAATATACATAACTCAGATAATTTTAAACTCATAAGATGGTTTATTATGATGCTATTATAAAAGGAAAATGAATAAAATACAATTTAATTAAAATTTCCGTTACGAAAACTAGATTTGCAACTCCATGCAATTTATCAAACGATCTGCCCAATTATATAATGAGATAAACTGGATCAATACACTCACATATCATGACACTAAAACTCTCCTACGCCACGTCCAATAACATATATATATCCACCAACAAAACAATACACAACAAAGTAATTAATTTGTTTTATTTGTAAAATGTTTGTTGAGTTTAATGTTCAAGCAGATATTTTAGATATTGTATTGGAAGAGCGGGGTCTCCTAATACGGGCATTACTTGCTTAAAAGAAGATCTCTGTAACAATTATTTCTGTGTAAAATCTGTTGAACACATAAAGTATTTTTATTTTATTTATTTATTTATGTAAGTAGCTGACCCCTTTAGTAAATAATGTCTATGAAAAGATGCGTGGTGTTGACCTCCGATTACACGAAAGATTACCACTTTCGATGTTTACTAAACTAACTACTTTGTAGTAAATATAAAGAAAATATATTTCAACTTATTACAACATTTTTAATTTGTAATATCAATAGCGATATTAAGATAAAACAACTACGGAAACAAACAAAGATTTACTTAGAATTATCAATTGGCGAGAGAGTATGCTATTTGTTAAATATTTTTTACAAATTTAAAGTGTTATTTCACACTTTGGAAAGAAAGATATTGTTTAGAAATATAAAAATTTGAACCAATTAAGACCATGTGTTCTCATCGAGATACGTCGAAATTATTACAACTACAACAACTATTACAATTACAGTTACAACTTATTTATGTTATAAGCATCTCTGTAGGTAATACGTAATCCCATATTGATCAGTTTATTATATTGCCCACTTCATTTATAAGATCTTCGCGAAATACGAATGAAAAAAGTCGAAAAAAGATGCCATGATATATGTCAGAAAATATGGAGGACCTGATCTTTTCATCACTTTTACTTACAATCCAGAGTGAAGAAATAAAAAAATGAGTGATATCCCGATCAAAAATGACGATAAAGAGGATTACCTCACGCACATATTATATTATGGCTTACAAAAAAAATACAATTTGATTTTATAGACGATATTACAAGGGCTGAAATACCCGATAAGGAGCAGGATTCTAAACTTTACCACATTGTGTTTAAAACATGGTCCATGGCCCTTTGCGAGGTTACTTACTGATACACAAACTGGTGATTGACTAACCTACCCTAATTATAGACGAAGAGCTCCAGATTGCGGAGGAAATACCTGTGTGCTCAAAGTGAAAGGAACTGAAATGGAAATAGATAATAGATGGGTTGTGCCTTATAGTCCAGTTTTATTGCGAATTTTTTATGCACACATTAATGTGGAATTTTGCCATTTAGTTAAAGCAATAAAATGTATGACATATAAGACAATTATAATTATCTTAAATTTTAGTGTAGTAGCTCCTGGCCATAGACTAACATTGGTTTACAAAACGTCTATGATTTAAAANGTCGAAAAAAGATGCCATGATATATGTCAGAAAATATGGAGGACCTGATCTTTTCTTCACTTTTACTTACAGACCAGGTTGTGTGTTGTGTCAGAAACGACGAAGAAAAAGGCAGAAATAAAAAAAATGAGTGATTTCCCGATCAAAAACCGCAAGATGGCTATGACATAGTTTCTAGGGAATTTCATTTCATTGAAATTGATATTGATAAAACTTTTAACAATAAAAAAAATATTATTGGATCAAGTAATGGCAAAAAAGAGGATTACCTCACGCACATATTATATTATGGCTTGCAAAAAAATACAATCTGATTTTATAGACGATATTACAAGGGCTGAAATACCCGATAAGGAGCATGATTCTAAACTTTACCACATTGTGGTTAACACATGGTCCATGGCCCTTGCGGCCCCCCCCACAACCCAATGTCACCATGCATGAAAGGAAATATGTACTCCAAAAATTTCCGAGGTTACTTACTGATACACAAACTGGTGATTGACTAACCTACCCTAATTATAGACGAAGAGCTCCAGATTGCGGAGGAAATACCTGTGTGCTCAAAGTGAAAGGAACTGAAATGGAAATAGATAATAGATGGGTTGTGCCTTATAGTCCAGTTTTATTGCGAATTTTTTATGCACACATTAATGTGGAATTTTGCCATTTAGTTAAAGCAATAAAATGTATGACATATAAGACAATTATAATTATCTTAAATTTTAGTGTAGTAGCTCCTGGCCATAGACTAACATTGGTTTACAAAACGTCTATGATTTAAAAATAGATAATCTGTGAGGACGCTATACGAACTGTCAAAAGAGATCTTTTTAAATTAATTTTTGCTTAACGAAACACGTGTAATATTAGAAATCTTTGTTAATAGTAATAAACATTATATGTCGTTTCTTTAACGAGGAACTTAATGTGTTTATATCTTAATTACTATTATAACAACCCAATAACATTTATATTATATATATTTGCAAGTATATTCATAAGGATTATGATCAAGCTACGTTCACAGTGAAAAGCAACGACGAGGTCGACAAATATATTAATGGTCGCTACATTAGCCCATCCGAAGCTGTTTGGAGAATTTTACGCTTGAGGCTCTACGAAATTCAAACGAAATTCAAGTCTTCCTCGATATGGAAGTCTGTAGAATTTCTAAAGCTTTCTACTAACATAAGGAGTTATCTCAGTGGAGGAAACTAAGATTTTCAAAACAAACTTTTATTAATTAGGAAAGGGAAAGCACCTCATTTCAGGCGATAAAAAAAATCCTTAGATAAAGACATTAGTGGAATCGTGACAAATATTGAAGATCTAATGTTAAAAGTGTATCCTGAAGTAGCCAATATACACTAAAAAGTCATCAGTAGATCTGCGAGAGGGCAATTTTAGCTGCGAGAAATTCAAACGTTCACGCCATCAATGAAAAAATAATAGCTAAATTACCTGGTGACAGTGTCAACTGTGTTGCCATTGAAGCTGTTGTGGAACAAGAAGATGCGGTACATTACCCTCAAGAATTCTTAAATTCTTTAAATCCGTGAGGGTTATCCGCTAGGTACCTCCACATTTATTGAAATTGAAAATCGGCACACCAATAATTTTGTTGCGAAATCTACTCCCACCAAGTTTACGTAACGGCTCTAGATAAGGCAAATTAAATTTCTGTAAAGTAATTTCTTAAGGACCGTAATTTTGACTGGACCACCCATTGGGCAAACGGTGCTGATTCCACGAATTCCCATGATATCAACAGATTTACCTTTTAGTTTTAAAAAGTGGAATGTAATGAATATGATCTTCGATTTTCCACTTACGAGGATTATTTTTGAGCCTCTCAATTTTAATAGCGGGTCTTCAACAACCCCTTGTTTGGTCGTTAGAAACGTCGGACCCATTGGTGCATCTAATAAAAGCAAAGACGGTGTAGCAACGAAAACCGGTGTCATATAAGCTGTACTTACTGGCTAAGTTAAAAACAGAGATGAAGCGTGTAGTGGTGAACAAAGAAAATTATCTCGGTTGGATGTTGAAGGCCCCTGTAAAATTTCTACGAGTGAGGATACAAATAGCTCCATTTGGTTTGGAGTGACATTTAGTACGGGATCAAATGTTTGTTTACCGAATCCAAATGTTTGTCAATTTGGTCAAAAAAATTTAATTGTCAAAACGAAAATAGTCGAAAAAAAGAAATCCCCACTTTTTATATATAGTGACGAAATATAGAGGTCGGGAACGGACAAAGGGAACTATTTTCCTATTTGGAAGAATATATTATGAATCAACACCACATAAACACTACGTGTTGGCATTGAATATCATAGCAGTCACACAGAATAAAATAAATTAGTACACAAGAAATTAAAGGGTACAATCAAATCAAATCAAATCAAAAACACTTTATTGCACAAATAAGATTTAAATTACACAATTAAATTTGTAATTTAGATACAGTGCATAGGCGGCCTTATCACTGTAAGTGATTTCTTACAGGCAACCCTTTTTTAAACAAAAACTAATAGTATGATACAATTGGTGGCGGTTAACTTTGCATAAAGATATTTTGTACTTTATTATATCAAACATATAAACATACGCTATTCATATATAAATACATACATA
>JAKRZM010000201.1:81345-108214 GCA_036379175.1 Heliconius cydno galanthus
GTGCTGGGCACATACCAGGCAATAAATTTTTGTATTTGATGGGCAAAAAATAAGATATATAGACACCCGAAAAAATCTAGCAATGCCACGAACGAAGACTTATTAAGAAAAGACAATTGTAGCGCTTAGACTTTGTGCTGGGCACATACCAGGCAATAAATTTTTGTATTTGATGGGCAAAAAATAAGATATATAGACACCCGAAAAACATCTCGCAAAGCCACGAACGAAGACTTATTAAGATATTCTAAGTGGCTAATGCCACATCTGATCCTGTTAATAACAAATATGAGAAAGCAGTCCACACAAAATCAACGTCAATTTTTTATTTTTGTCAATGTTTCATCATTAATAAATAATTTAGGGTTCAGTAAATTAAAAATATGGAGACGGGTGACTCAGGACAGGCAGCAGTGGAAGATGTTGGAGGGGGCCTATGCCAATAGGCACACCCAGATAAGAGATCTATTATAGTGTGCAACAGAACACAAAAAAGGGTATTTTTTATTATAATATGACAAAACTAAGGACCTTTAAAATCTCACCCTTATTACACATATCACAGTTACATTTTACAAGTTTTGCGCTTATAACATCTTTTAACACTCTTGGGTTGGTGACTGTATATAATATGATTCTTTAATTGTTTTTGTGGTAAAACCATTCTGGACATATTTGTTCCATTTTTCCTTTTACTCCATTACACTCTCTTTTTGCCCTTTTTCTCATTAATGAGTTTTGACACTGTAAAATTAAATAATTTGGAAATTAAAATTATATACATGATATTAATACGAGAAATTACAGTATAAAATAAGCCTTCACACTATGTCTACATATAGCATGGCAAGCAAAACTATTATATATTAGGAAGGTTTGTCATTAAATCAAGCCACATTACATGGAGTATATAGTATTTTTATAATTGCAGACTAAATTATAAGACAATAACAATAATACCTCACATACCTTCTTTTTTGCATCTTCATTTTTTATTATCATAATAATACTACCAAGCTCATCATCAGACTAAGTCTTGTGAATCATTTTCTTCAGTATACTCGTCTAAAAACTCTATATAGAATTCTGTCTCACTTTTCATTTTTATACTCATTTTTATCTTCAACAAGATCATGTACATTTACATATTTTATTTCATCTGGCTTAAAACTTTCAGTTTTATCGCTTCTTGTAAATTGACTTTATTTAAAGATCGTAAATAATCATCATTTTCTTAATGCAATGTTTTTAAAATTAGAAATTTTATTCTAAACAATTTTGTTATTTTTTTTATATCCTTCTCTACTGACATTGTAAGATAAGTTCTACAAACCTGCATATTTATTTAGCTTTAAATTTTAAGACTTAATTAAGACAATTAAGACATATATAGAGAAAATTTATTTAAATTGTAAGAACAAACTACAGATGTACTGGCAGATTAATTTGCGTTTGTCATCGCAAAATCTTGCCATTAAAAAAAAATTAAAAAAACTACAGATGATATTTTATATCCAGTTTATACGCTTGTCGATGCTTGCCACACGCTTACAAGCTTCAATACTTCAAAAATGTTTAGATATCTAGACGCTTGTGAGCCCGTTAATATGTTCCCGAGATGCAGACATGACAGCTTTTGGATGTTCTGTTAGCATTTAAAAATAATTTCAGGTTTTGCGTTAGATTTGAAGTATTATTATTTTATAAAAAAGACAAGGGAATCGAAAATTTCGACAAAAACGGACGTCTTTACACTAGATTCCTTCTGCCTACCCTGTTGTGTGCGGGATATAGCGTGAAGTTGATGTAATTATTTTGAACTAAATATATTTACATAAAGTATTTCAAATAAATGTAGGTATATAGGGTATATATATCTCCAAAAAATATTATAGGTAACATAACAGGAGCTACCAATTAAAATAATTGTTTATCATTTTAAGCGCGAGAGTAGCTCACCATTTCAGCTGGGAGATTATCAGCCTGCTCAAGCAATATCTTTTCTTAAGGTTTCTCACTAATATATAGACCGTTTATTTTGAAAGTGGTGTAAGTCCATTTTCTTTTGTTTCGAGAAAATTAAAGGTTAGTATGTCGATGATTATGCAATTTCATTTACCGACCGATTTTAAGTTGTTCAAAATGTGGGTTTTTTTTGAAAAATTAAACACGGACTAGTTATATATAAAAAAATTACATTAAATTAAGCATGAATTACGTGATATCTCATTTTTCTCAAAAATGGACTTACACCACTTTCAAAATAAACGGTCCATATACAAGCGCTGTGTTACCGGTAGCAATAACAGCTCGCGTTGTTTGTAACGTAGACGAATTATTATTGACGGTACTGGAAAACCTCTTTTCCATACACCAAAGCATATTATGAAAAAATAATAAATGAAATATTTATGACTATGTGCTTAGAAGCACAGTCTTTCTGTTTCTAGTCTTAATATGTGCTTCATTATAACAGATATACTTATTATATAGATATATAGTAATAGGGGGGTAACTTTAAAAAAACTTTAAAAACACTTTATTTTTCAAATTTAAATATCTCTTTAATTTATACTGAGATTATTATTGTATTGTTATGGTAAAGTTGATATAGAAGGGTTAAATAAAAATACAGTATTATCTGTAGCATTTATTTTCATGTAAGAATATTGGATACAAATCGCAAATTTTCGTACAAATTTAAAAATACCACAATAGCATGGAAAGTTGTACAGTAAATAAAACAAAGCATTCTGGACGTTTAACTTCCACACGAGTTAAAAAATAAGAATAAAATTAAAAGCTTTTTCAATAAAAAATAGTAAAATCGTAAAATCTAAATTAATCAATTCGCTCACATTACTAATATTGTGATGTTTGCATAAAATACATGCAAAATGTTGCCATCGAATACTGCTAAAATTATAATTATTTACATTAAAGTGTTACAATGAAAATACAGCATTTAGAAGTTAAAAAGCTGCCATTCTTATTAAAAGAATAAAATGCGTCGATAGGACCTTAAAAAACATAATATATTAAATAAAATAAAAAAGAAACAACAGCTAAGTATTGCATAACATTCACACTCATTATTATAATTTATTAAATTATTTACTGAATATACATTACAATGTGAAAATGGTATAGGATAAAAAATGTGTATTATTTTTTTAAAATTGGACTCACTTTGCGAAGTGTTGCCATGAAAAATACTATTAACTAACTACAATTATAAATCTAAATTGTTTTTCTTGTCAAAAAAAATTAATACTAAAAATTACCTAAATAAAATTGTCTTCAATAAAAAAAATAAATAGGCACATTACATTCATTTTGAATGTTTGAAAGAAATTCAGCTAAAGCTAGGTTTTTACGATAACTTCCATTTTCACTTAACAAATAACAATCCACAATTTTATTGCAGTATTGCTATTAAACGTTATGGCTCCCATTTTGTACTAAATTAACCAGGCTCGTAGAAAATATTATTTTGTAAAAATTTAAGTACGGATTGTATTTATAAAAAAAACGAGACATCGATTTGTTCAATTTTTTGATAAAAAAATGTATATCCATCAAGACTAATAGCTATTCGTTATAAAATGCACTTTATTATAACTTACATATATTATAATTAGCTAAAGATATGGATTAAATGTACAAAAGTAATAAATTGCTCCTAGTCGATATATTATTATGAATAACTTGAATACCATATAAAAGAGCTGGAATTTCTGTAGCAGTTTTTGAAATATAGATAAAACGCAATTTATAAATGGCGGTGACAGCACTAGCGGTCTAATGCTAAACAAATGTGAATTATTTATAAGACCGATGTGAAAAAAAATCGGTGGATAATAGACATATTAATAATATACAAAACGTAAATAAAAATATGAGTCATATAGCGTTTATGAAGCAGTTTTATAATATGTCATACATTAATTATTATTACAATAATTAACCTAATTGTTAGTTCAAAATTGAACACAATTCAGTATAAATTCGTAACTGTCAACGTCACCTAAATGTCAAAACGAACTTGAGTAAGTTCGTGGCTTTGGCGGACGATAACCACTGAGCATAAACGCAATACGACGCAATATTATCGAGATTAAATGTGGGTTGAATATAGTCAACAAGTAGAGAGTCGATGATATTGGTGTAACGCCATCTGTTTATTTCGTAAGATTGATATAAGCCATGGGTTATTTGTTTTTCAGAAAAACGAAATCTTTATACTTTGTTCGTAACTTAGATATCAAAAATTATATTTTTAGGTGGGAAGTGTCAAAAATATCTAGTTCTTACGTAATATCTAGATGGCGCTTAAATTTATAGTATAATTATTCATCACTTTAAACATAAGAAGTGTATACATATAGTCTAGGAGTCCGCGGCGGGCACAGCGGTGGGCGTGGGCGTGGGCACGGTGATGGTTTCCCGCTGGCGGTCAAACATCTCCAGGATGAGCTTGGGGTCGGTGCCGGCCGGGACCGTCACGGTGCCCGTCTGCAAAGCACCTCATGAGTACCACCGCACGCTCTTCTCCGCGACGCGTGACGTCCGCGAGTGTCCCGCACCTACTGCCTCATCTGTTTTTGTTAACCCATCTACGCTATCTGTCTCTTTCTAACGTATAGGGAGAGGGCGAGACAGGTGTCTAGGCGTGTCTCTTTTTTTATATATGGCGAGAGCAAGACATCATTACTATAATTAACTTATTTATGCCATCTGTTTCTTTCTAACGTATCAGGTGAAAACGAGACAGGTGACCACGAGTACCTTATTTATGTTTTAATTAATACTATATGTTATTCCTTTCTAACGTTCTACAACAGAGTAGGACTGTACGAGTACAGTACGAATTCTCTTATATGTCTATCCTTTACTGACATACCGCAATAAAGCGAGACAGATAGTGTATAATAAGACATATGTCTCAACTGTTTTTGTTGACTTGTATATGTTTCTTTTTCGAATGGATCGCGATAGAATGAGACAGGTGCTATGGTATAAATTGCTTTTCGACAGGGACACGAGCGGACGTCACAACATTGCGAATTTAATTTTTGTTTGTTAGAGCAGTCTAGTTAGTTCATAAAAAGGAGCTTTAATAAGTTAGTAATTATAAATTAAAATTTCAAATATCTAGTAAAAACAAGCTTAGGGATATAAAAATAAACAATAAAGGGAACATGCTTAATACTTTATGTATGTATAAATGATAGTTATATTAAAGCAGTGTGGGATACCTCGATGCGAGTGATGACTCCTTCCTCGCGACTGTGCTCTAGGACTACAAACAAAAACACAAAGCGCCCGTCAAACATACAAAGGTACGGACATTTAACAAAAACATATAATATATATGGTGTACGAAGCAATATAAAGTATGGGAGAAATATATTTTTATACTGTTATTAGTAGCAATGAGTTGTGGATAAATCAAAATAAAAATAATTATTTGTAAATGTTACTTCTTCTTAAAATTATAATTTATATGTCATAACGCATATATTAATTTAACATTTGATCAGTTTATATATTTTAATCCAATAGAGATTTAGCACAAAGCTGTATAAAGGTGTTGAAATCTCACTCATATTATATATACTTGTACAATAGAAGCGTTTCTTTTTGTCAAATTTTTCATCCATGCATTATTTTATATTGTGTAATGGGGTTTAATGCTCTATTCATTCTTGCGCTAAAACTACTAGATTAGATTATTACAAATAGCTTATGAATTAATGTATTATGAAAATCATTTCAGAAGTTTTTGTAATATAAATTTCTTTCCACTTCCCGCATATAGAGGAGTAGGCAGAGGGTAACTAGTGTTAAGATTCTCTATTCTCCGCATTTCAGAGCTTAAGACCACTTCGCCTTATTACTAAATTGAAGAAATAAAAATAATTCATTGTCTCATGAATCGCATCCACAACCGTCACATTTACAGTTTTATGCTCTTTCTAAATTTCTTTTAATTATCAAATAATAAATTAATTATTTTAAAGGAAAAACGATTTGTAAACATTACAAATAAAAAAAATATTCAAGAATTTTTAAATACCACAATATTTTTTAAATAAAATAAAAGCCTTACTTAAGGAAGAAAATAAAATATTAAAAAAATTCATTACTCACTGTTTTCCGTGGTAGAATTACTTGTAGTGGTCGTTGTGGTCGTGGTGACACCGCCGTCTGCACTACTCTCGTTGACCATTGTCCTGGTGGTCGTTTTGACCACCATTGAGCTTGTGTTTACTTGTGAATTCTGTGTATGTAAAAAAAAGTATGATTTGTTTCTAATAATGACGCCGAGTGATGTTTTTATTGCTATTGCTCTGAAATATTGAATATTTCTATATCTTCACTCTAGTATCGAGGTAGAGTGCAGAGTTAAGTTCCAATAGTCAACACAAAATGCTTTCTTCTTAACACTAGGCTCCCTCTGACTAAACAAACTTAACTCAAGCAACGACCAACAACTCAAAAACATCCTCCGTATCTATTAGCTACTACCAACACATATCAAACCTGTAAATTAATATTAAGCTCGTTGCCATCAGCGGCGTGGTCACGCACAGAGTCGACTGTGATGTCTCCGGATGCGGCAGTCACGTCGTGGGATTCAGCTGCTGTTTCATTGGCGCTGGCTGTTGGTTCGTCCTGGAAGAAAAAATCTTAGTGCAGTAAGGACGAGTCATGGTCGCCCTGAAGTAAGCCATATGTGGTTGCGCAGGTTTAAGGATTTTTTTCTTATTTTTGATTATTTTTTCTCGAGTGTAGTGGTTCAGAAAGACTAACTTCAAGGCGTCCACGACACTACGGCTGTACTGTACTTAATAAAGCATACAATATATAAAAGAGCATAGTTTTTTTAGCGACATCCAACTCTAAAATATGAAAATGGAGTGTCACTTTCTACTTTTTATGAATTTTAGACATATTGTGTGGCCGAGGAAATACAATCCCTTCCTTTTCTAATTATTATTTAATATATAACCATAAACAACTAAAACATTTAATTAAACCACAGTTCGAATTAAACCACGAAATTGACACACTAAATATATCTATCTATAAAAATGTTTAAAGTGTGATAAAAAAATCGTGAAAAGATTAAAGAGTAAAAATACACAAAAAATAAAAAGATTTATTTTTATCTTACTTTATGTTCGCCGTTAGTCAGAGGAGTCTCTTCAGAAGGTCCTTTCAGAGCTGCCGCCCACGGTGACAGTAACACATGGCATTGAGCGATTGTCACCTAAAAATAATAATGAAATAAAAATGAAAATTAATTAACTAATATTGTATTAAAATGATTAATGTTTGTGTGTAGTACATATTATTCACGTACGAAAGGGTAGACAAAGAGAACTTGGTATTAAGACAGTCTATTCCCCATTCACGGCCCAATTGCGCCTTCAATGACGAAATTCAATGTCATGCTTTGTCTTGTTACCATTGTGAGGAAATAAAAATAACTTACAGCTTGAGTGACAATTCATCCCACAACTGTTATGTGCTAACAATGAGATATATAAATGAATCAGATATTTAATATAGATGTATATAAATGACTTAGTCCTTATTAAACATATGAAACTACTATTGATAAAAATAAGTACATGTAACTTTTATAATTTTTTGGTTTGGCCATGTCGAACGAATGAGTGATGCAAGAATGGCAAAAAAGATTTATGATGGAAAAGCGAGTGGTAAGAGAGTTAGGGGGAGACCTCGGTTGACCTTTGAAAACACAGTGTCAAAGATACTGGAGGAAGCATGCACGCGCATCACGCGCGGAAGCATCACGTAAAAAGCATGAGGACCCCCCGGAGGGCATGTATGTAGAGATTGACGACAGTGGACGAGGCGAAAGAGGTAGGTCGACCCTAGCATTTGGCGCCCCGTTCTCTCTGACTACCCCGCTAGGAATAAAGCGTGAAGCTGTATTGTGTTGTTGTTGTTGTTGTCGTCTATGTAATATTTATACACATATAAAAATACCTTAGTGGCAGAGAGTGTGATCCTTTGTAACTCCGATGAAGAGTGAAGGTAGAGAGCTTCGCCACGTTTTGAGAAGCAAAGACTGGAAATACCACTGTAAACATAAATATAAAAATTATTAATTTTGTATTTAAATATGAGAAATTTCTTCTTTATAAGATTGTCAAAAATGTAATAATAAATAGTTAAAATCAAGAATAAAATCACTCTCCTCTTTGACCTACATAAGTCAAAAATGATCAATATTCATATATAACTCACTTTTCAACACATCTCAACCTGTCGCATACAGTGTAACATTTAAAAAGTAAACATAAACAACTCACTTAATATCCTCCTTCCGTACTGCAGCCGCGTTCAATTGTCTACGTAGATCAGGCGACAGTACGAGGCAATCGCCCAAATTGGTCAAACAGAGGAGACACCATTCACGATGTCTCTCATTACCGGAACCACATTCAAAGATGGAGAAGGCGGTGCGGCGGACCTGTAAAATAAATAAATTAAAAATTAAACGAAACGAAACGGAACTACATACCGCAACCACAATAAAACAGAGCGAGAAATGGGATCGACTTTACAACAGTTTACAGTAGGAGGCTGTTCTAGTTCGCCACGATAGCCTCCAATAAAACTTTTTTAGAAAACATACCCGGATTAGAAGCGGAGAAAGATCTCTTTTAAAAAATTTTGAAAGATCCCTTGGAAACCATGCGCTCTGACCACTAATCCAAACGTTCTCATGAAGCTACATCGAAATTCTTATACGTAAAGTTTTCTTTCTATATGTGGAGTAACATTTAAAATGTTAAAAAAGCCTCGAAAATATATATTTGTTAACACATTTTTTAGCATTATTTGCATTTAATTAAATTTTAATGCATTACATCAAAAGCTTAAGCCGAAAATGTCAGATAGGGAAAAATTACTATTGAATATAAATAATATTTTAATTGAAAATTATTAACAAATAATATGAATTTAATTTAGTACATTTTCATAATCAAACCATATCCAATACAATTTCCCTAAAATAAAAAATATATACTACTATAAACATATACATACCCTAGCCCCCTCATGAGCAGTCAGCTTATACTTGTTATGTGGCTTCAATGTAGGTAGTGAAAATACTTTAAACTGTTCTTCTGAAGTGATGACAACACGATGGGCGCTGCCTTCAGGCAACGGTGCTACGCCACGTTCAACCTTTATAAATAATTGATATGAATTTGATTGAATTCTTTTTGAGCATTCATAATTATATACAGTGACTATTATAATACGAATTTGTTATTAATATTTTTAAATTTATTTATTTAAATCCACCAGCGGTAATTACATTAAACAAATGATACAGTAACAGTTTTCTTAATTATCTATATTCTTATAGCTAAATGCAATATATTCCTGTAGCTGAAATGAAAAATAAATTTTGACTTAGTTGTTGTTTTTTTTTTAAAAAATTAAGAATTCAAGCCATTTTTTTCTCCAGCTATAAATGTAATAATATTATTAGATAATAAAAAATCTTGGTGGTAAAACTGAAGTACCTCTAAAGGATCAGGCAGAGGCACGGCAGCGCCGTCCAGCACAGTGATGCCTATGACCGGCGCTCTGTGCTTCAACTGGATCTCTTTAGCCAGTTGACAGTTGACCTGGAAAATAAAATTTATCAGTTAGATTACTACAAAACAAGTATAAATAATTATGGGTACGAGTATCTTCAAATGTAAAAACAAATAAAGATGTAAAATACAAAAATATGTATATACTATATTTTTTTGATTTAAAAAAAGTCAATAGCGTCAACTTTATATAACGATACTGACGGAATTGAGAATTATATGGTATTTTACGATATATTTGTAATTATAATATATTTTTCAACATTATATAGCAGTTTCTCAAAATTTGTCATCCTATTTAAAAGGCACTGTTTATTATTTAAACAACTTATTGTTGTCCTTATTGAAACTGGACGGTATCATTGGAACGAAAACTAGCTAAAATTTCCTCTGGTAGAGCCAGTTTAATAAGTTAATAATTACAAGTTACCGAAGTTACTTACCGGTTCTTCTTTCCGTTTATTCGTATTGGGCACGTGTATCGTAAACGCGTAGACCGTACCGTTGTTAGTTCCCGCCCATAGAGTTGGCGTTGAATTTTGTGCTGCGCAATAAAAAAAATGTAAGATCCTTTCACGATTGTAGTCATTTAAAATATTTTTTTATTATTATTACCGATTTAAAATGTACCGAATTTAGTTATAAAATAAGTTCAAAGTGATTTTATTTTTCAAAAAAAATATTATACAACTTCATAAGTTTATCAAAAATTTTTTATATAAAAAAAATTAAAATCAAATCACACTGTATCCCACATACAACAGGGTAGGCAGAGGGAACCTAGTGTTAAGACACTCCGTTGCCCACGTTCCGCCGAATTCTGGAGTGTACGCATTGCGTGTCGAGTGGCGGAACCCAACGTCTTTACCTCAACATCAGAGCGAAGAGATGAAAATATAAATTTAAGTAAATATATCATTCTTCGAGTGGGGATCAAACCCAAAACCAGTCGCGTTTACAGTTGCACTTTGTGCCCCTGCGCCACGGCTGTTCTTATTATCATAATTGTAGTATTTAAAGTATAAGCGACAAAAACAACTTACTATTAATTAAGAAGGTTCTTGCAAAATATAAGCACCGGACCATTGAACCGAATGCATCATCCGTAGAACGAGCTTCCACAGCACGCTCTATTGGTTTCACGTCCGCGTCTGATTCACTTACTGCTTTATCTGTCACTTTTTTAGGTAAAGGCTGTAATGATAAAAAGATATAATAAATTTAAAAACAATACTCTAACGGGAGTTGTCTATAATAGTTACAAATGATTAGAATAATTTAATATATTAAGGAGTCAGTCTCGAGTGCGTTGCGTGTGGGTTCGATTCCTACTAGGGGGAATATATTTTTTTTCAATTCCTCGCTCTGATAAACAAGACAAAGGACGATGTTGAGTTTCGTCACTCAACAAAAAAAGTCTATAAAATTGGGTAAAAAGTGGTGGAGATCAAAGACTTATTGAAGAACATTAGGGTGTTTTTGTGTAATTTAATAAGCGAAAAAAACTATAACCTGAAAAGCAATGTTTAGACTATGAATAAATATTACTTATTTAACAAAAAAAAATAATAACTTTAAAGTTATAATAATACTTATACAATTACCTGTGTCGGCGAAGTAGGGCTAGACGTGGTCTGACGTCTCTGTGACCTGCCCTTACGGAGTCGTCTGAATGACTCCCTCAAAGACTTTTTAAAGGATTTTCTTCTAGAAATAGGAGTATCACCGGCACCTGAATGATCTGTGAACGTTAAAAACTTAAGAATAAAATTAGTCACTAACTTGTATAATTAGCAATTTTATATTTTGCTTAAATATTTTTTTACGTTCAACAGGAATATAATGATGTATTGTTATTTTTGTGCTGTTAAAGTACGGCGTTGAATTTTGACGCTCAATGCATCATTCTTGGAATTCTAGCAATAAGGTTAAGAATGAGACTGTCTTAAGGTTTGCTTCTGCCTATCCTGCTATATGAGGAATAAAGCATGAAGCTAAAAAAACAAGCTACAAACCATGAGGATTCAGCGTGCACTTGTGTATCAGCTCGGTCACTCGCAGGGCATCGAACATGGCTAGACCGTGGGCCGTGCCCGCACACACCACGCCCCACTCCCACTGCGCCGCCAGCGCCGTCACCGCGGCCGGAGGGGACAGCTGGCCTATACAGCTGGCCTGAGAATATTGATTAAAGAGTTGATGAATTGTCCAGATCGAAATGAAAGTAATGTTTTAATTAATACGTAAAATAAAAAAAAGTACCTGATATCCTGCTGGGAAAGTTAGTGGACCAGAACGCAACGTCAACTGATCATGTCCCTTCCACACAAATCCGTCTCGATCCGACACAATGTTTACTGGTATTGACTAGAAAAAACAATGTTTATCGTTATTTCTTATAGACTATGATAACATTTTTTCAGATATTATTAAAAAATATAATAATTTATGAGTGAAAAAGGTACAAAGTCAAATCTAGTCATGCTTATCTTTTAAAACGTTATAAAGTTTAATTAATAATATATGTATAAATACATCAGATAAATATATAGTATTTTCATACCTTAACTTCAGCAGTGCTCGGTGAAGTTTTTAAACTTGCAATAACAATATGGCCAGCTGCTCCTCCAATAGTCAACATACCAGATAGGGGACAAAGAAGTACCTGAAACAAAGAAATAGTGAGATATAAAATAAATTAGTATGTATTAAAAATATTGAATTAGTCGTACTTTATAGCCACCAGATTAGTGGATTCATAATTCTAAATTTTATGTAAAAAAGGATTAAATACCGTGATATATTCATATTAAAATATACACATTTTTGTTATATTTTATTACTAGACAGAATACAAATTTATTACAAATATATATGTGTTATACTGTCATTAAATATTTTTTAATTTATAAAAAAATGTATATAGCATATACAGTCTGTTATTATACCCGCTTAACAGCCAATCTTGGATCGTCGCTATAAGGATCAAATGTTCCCACTCGTCTGAACGGCGGCCATTCTTCTTCATCGTTCTGGCTGTCATTGTTTTCACCAATTTCTTCACCACTGTGAATATAGGGATTTATAAGGATAAAAAAGTTAATAAATGATTCTATTTAATAAATCCACAAGTCCGATCTATATTAATTCCAAATTTATATCAAATACAATAACGTATAATACACGTATAGTACGATTCGAGCCGTGGTCGCTCTGAAAATATGTATTATGAAGCTCAGGAAATAGGTTTATTGAAGAAGTAAATCAAATTACATCTGTGCAGCCATCTATAGCTAACTTCTGTAACACTACTCGTTAACCGTACTGTACATTTTATATTACTATAAAACATGTTATAATTTGAATAAAGAAAACAATGGACTTGACGTGATTTACTAAACAGAACCACTTCGTATTTTTATATATACATTAAAACTACGACACATTAAAAAAATCTGTCATATCGAGGGCTTTAATTTTAACTAATATACCTATATTTAGACTGTTATATTTTTATACAAACAAAATATAAATAAATATTCAAATTCACACAAATTTAGCCATATTAATAATCTATGACTATTATTTTTTTAGTTCAAATACTGTAGCATACCACAAATCTTAATTATTCTTGAATCTATATTAGTTAATCTATAATATTCTAACACACAATATTATATTAAATTAATAAAATAACCAAAAGTCTATGATATCATGAAACGATTTACATGCAACTAGTCTACAGATCTAAACGTTTTTTATATGAATTAATATGCTATATTAGCGCCTTGACTATAAACGCGACAATTGTGGGATCGATATCCGCTTTGAGGAATGAGTGGTTTTCATTTCCTTGCTTTGGTATAAAGACTAAACACGGCGTTGGGTTCTGCCAGTCTACATGCAATCTCTGGACAATTGGGCGCTGCGTGAGGAACAAAAAAGGAGTGTCTCAACATTAGGATCCCTCTGTATCTATCCTATCCGTCTACATGCGGGATACAAAGTGACGCTAAATAAAAATGAAAATTAAAACAAAATTTTACCTCGGCGTAGATCTTTTCAGCCCGCTTCATATTTTAGTAAGCAATAAGCAAAAGATGACACGTTAACTATATCACAAGCCTTTGCTAGCTTAGGTTTGAACTAAGGTTATTTAATTTTACGATTTAGTGTTGCAAGAAATGATAATTTAAATGCGCAATCCCTACAATAATAATGTTATGTATCTAAATAATGAATCTGTGTGAAAATAAGGATTGATATAACATAATAAATTTGGACCTAAATTAATTTCTTGTTTTCTTTTGTCTTATACTGATATTAGACTTTTTTAATTGATAAATAAATGTATGTAACCTATGCAGTGTGTTATAGTCTTTTCTAATGTTTATCTCTTAAAATCTTTGTGACCATTTTATAAAAATAAAACAATTAATATATAAACAGGACCAATGCAAACATGTCAACAGGACGCAGTAACACAATTTAATAATTTAAAAAAATATACCCTCACCTAAACAACGGTGCTGTAGTATATTTATACAAAGGCGTCATAACGACACCGGTGACGTCCCAGAAGCGTACGGAACCGTCTTCGTGGCCTGTCAGTAGAATTTGGCGTCCGGTTGGCTCCGGGGTCTCTAATATACCACCAGAGATCGGCCATGGACCCTCCGAATATATGTTTTCTGTTTGTTGTTGCCCTGAAAAAAATAACATTATTAAAAAATAATATATAATTGTAAAAGAGAAATTTCTCATAATTTTAAATTGTTAAGACAATATGTATATGTATTACAATTCTTATCTGAACATATTATTCAGATATTTGTGATGGTTTGTAATTCAAATATTTCAATGTATTATAGAGAAAATAGAGAAAAAAAAACAAAATACGTGAAATTTGTTATGTCAGTCAAAACTCCTTGTAACTTAAAGACTTTATAAAGATATAAGATATAAGATTATATTGATTTTCTTTTAGATAAAACAAAAAATTCGAGGCCGTCGTAGCACAGTAGCACAGCGTCTGTTTAACACGACGTAAATGCGACGGTTGTGGATTCAATTAAATAGGAAGAACGAGTTATTTCCATAACCTCGTTCTGATACCCAAACAAAACCAACAAGCTAATTTAACAAGCTTAATCGAAAGTAACGAATAATCGATTATTTAATTAAAAATAAAAACAACCAACCAGCAGCCACGATATTATCGTATACGGTATCAGCGACATTATCCACTAAATGAGCAGTAGTGACCGCAGACGCGTGTATCGACACTAAGTAAGGCAGTCGCAATGGCCGCCAGCGGGAGTCGCAGAGGTCTATAACAACTAGTTCTTCTTCTGCTAGCACCACCTATTGAAGTGAAATATTTGGATTAATTCAATAATTATAGGCACAGGGGTAAAAGCGTCCGATTCGTAAATGCGGCGGTTGTGGGTTTGATTACCATTTAGAGGAATATATTATTTAAATTTTAATTCCCTCGCTCTGTTAACAAGACAAAGCGCGGCGTTGAGTTTTGCCACTCGACATGCAATATCTCGAATTCGAAAGTGGGGACCGGATTCTCAAATCAATAGATTTCCTCTATCTAACCGCCACTAAAGCGTAAAGCTGCGTGTATTTAGTATATAGCTTACCAAAGCTGCTGCAACTTGGTTGACAGATTGTACTAATATTTGCGCTGGCGTTTGAGGGCGTTCTTCTTGCAAGGGAACACCGTCAGGAGGCACCGGTGTTGTTGTGAAGAAGTCGATTACCTGTAAGAATTTTATAGAAAATTATTGTGATTTAGTTTCTTCTTCATTTAGATTTCTTTAATTAGTATTTATGAAAAAATCACAAAATAAATAAGAACGAACAAAAAACTCCTTAGTATGTAGCAACGATTTAATAAATCAAAAAAAAACAAACAAATGTATATTTACTATGTAGATTTTAGTACTGTAATATTGATTAATATTGCATTTTTTCTTAGAAAAAGTTACTTGATTACTCATACATACATAGACAATAAAATATTTTATATATTTCTTTAATAATTAATGATTTTTATAAAGAAAAATGATTACTCACTCTACTTGTAAAGTCAAAAGCCACATGCTTCTCTCCCTGTTGTACTGTGACGGTGTATTTGTCGGAATATGACGCTCTGGGCATACCACCTAAGATAAAAAAAATGTTCTTTTAGATGGATAGCCAGATAAAATTATTTATTACATATACAAAATATAATTTATTTGTAATATAAGAAAACAAAATTTGTAGTGATGTAAAAATTTAAAAGTTTAACTTTATAAGTCAATAATATCTTTTTTCAATCATTATTCTGCGAGATTAAAGAAAATCTTTCCCTGTTTTGCAGGATAGGCAAAGGGAAACAACCAACTGTTGACTACCGACTTAAGGTCCAATTTTTTGTGTACATTTAACTAGGGGTCGCTTTGTCACCCAGAGCGGTAAAATGGAAATAATTCATTAAAATTTCAGAGTCACATACTGTTGCATTGAACTACGACGACCTTAAATTCGACCACAAATTTTGTAACATAGGAAAACATTCTTAATAAAACACAAACCAGCATAAATAACAATTTCATCGCCATCCACACTGCTTCTATTAAGTATCTTCGAGATAGCTTTACAGGGGTAAGGGCCGTAGGGAGTCACAGGTTCTTTTAGGGGTCGATCACTGGCCGCTCCGGCCACTTCCCAAGTAACGTATGAACCATCGTTATGGGATGATGTGAAATGTTCACCTGGAATAGAATTCATTATGAATATTAATTGTTTTAATAAAAAAGTAATATTTTCTTTATTTAAAGAGGCTCCAACCCGCTAGTATAGTGGGTTACATCGACAAGATTAATGAAATAGCCTTTGAACTAGTGTTAAGAAACTCCGTTCTTCGTATTTTCCGCCGAATTCTAGAGGTATTGCGAGGTGAGTGGCAGAATATTTTTTATTTCAAACCAATACTTTTTCGGATTGACGCATTCACCGAACAAAATTATAATATAAGTGTAGACTGTAGAATAGACAAACACGACCTAATAATGTTACTCAACGTAATTTTTGTAAATTGTATCAAACCGGCTTCACGCTGTATCCCGCACTCAGCAGGATATGCAGAGGAAACCTTGTGTTAAGATACATTACTTGAATTATAGTAATTTTAGGAATTATATTTTTTTACGCAGTCATATATAAACAAAACGTATTATTTATTTTGTACGGTTGATTAAGTAAGGAACTGTAGACATTAATTTTAAATTATGCCCTATGTCATCGGAGGGCTTGGCACATTACGTCAGTGTTTTGTTCGTTCTCAATTTATTATATGGCTAGAAGTAGTAATTTAAATTTAGAACGAAATTACATTCAATATCAACATTTAACTTCACGCTGTATTCCGCATATAGCAGCGTAGGCAGAGGAAACCTGGGAACCTAGTGTTAGGACGCTACTTAAAATTTTGTTATTATAAAATTAGGTGACCTAAAAAACTACAGTACGATCGACGAGTCGTGGTTGCGCTGAAATTAACCTAACTTAATACTATAATATGTAAAATGTAAAATTTGTGTTTATTTCACTTTCACGCAAAAAGTACTGAACCGATTTAGATGAAACTTTATAATAATATGGCTCAGCCTCAGAGAGAACATCAGAACAACACCAAGGCTACAATTTATATAAATATTTAGCATAATTTGGCTATAAGATAACACTAAGTTTAAGCGAGCGAAGCCACCTGCAGATCAGACATTTACCTTCATCGTTCCAACATAAGCTCTCCAACTGTTGGTTAGACACAAAAGTGTGTGTCGGCGTCGAGGTAGCACGGTCCCAGAGCACCACGAGGCCGCGGTTGTAGCCTATTAGAATACGGGTAGGTACTTTAGGGTGTTCACAGACCGATTCCACAGCACCAGGGTTCACTTTGAAATCTTCTGGACAACTGTATAATAAGAAATACAATTAGCAATTTACTAGTATAATAATTGTATACAAGAATGGATTTCGTTTTTGTACTAATGTTTGGTAATTTTAAAAAGTTTATCTGGTTTTGTTTTCATTTCGTTTATTGAAATAAATTTTAGACATAACTTTTCTTTCATATTAATTATATGCAAACTATTATATAAAGAAAATTGTAATTCACAACAATAAAATAGCTCTATTTTTAGAGTTCTTAGCTGTATCTCGCACATAGCTATGTACTTATGTAGGTAGAGGGAACTCGTCTCGTTTCGTTCTCCATTTTCCGCCGAACTGACGCGCTTTGCCATCTTACTAGAGCGAGCAAATGAAAATATTTAATTTTTATCACATCCCGCTGCATTTACAGTTAGCTACCTTTACTTAAAACTTATTCATAATTGCACTAAATACTATTACGTAACCTAAAAAATTAAATTCTGTTGTACATGTCACAACAATTAAAATTATCTTGGCTTAGATAGTACCAACAAACATTACAAAACGTGCATTTCTTACTTACTTTTGCATAACAACATCTTGATATATGACGTCCTCGTTAACTGTGAACGTAGCGCAGTCGACGGTGTAAATGTTGCCACCTTCGGTGCCAAGTAGAAAATTTTTCCCCGAGGATTCTATACAGATTGATGATATTTTCTTATTTTTCCCTTCGAAAATATGTGATTTGAGCTCTACGAGAGACTTTTCGTTGATTTCCCACAAATGGAGGCTGTTGTCGTCGCATAGTGATATAAGGCGTCCTGTACCTAAAATGTGATAAAATAATGTCATATATCAGTAATAATGTCATATATCATATATCAGTAAACCACTGGGTTTGAAGTAAGAGTATTCTTTTAATTAAGTTCATCAATTTGATGTTCGTGTATTTGTAGGTCTGTTATTTGGTGTGGTCGAATATTTTGTTCTTAAAAAAATATATCGCGTTTTTTGAAGAAAAAATAAATAATTATTTCTTAAATTCTAGTTACACACGTATAATGCAGGTTACGCGTAACAATAAAATTATATACAAGCAGTTGCTTAGAGAAGAATTCATTTATACAATCACATACGTGTTAATATATGGATTTACATAGAGGTCTTAAAAAATAAACGAACATCATCAATGAACGAATCAAATGCCGAATTATTAGAATAATACAAAAAATCCAATTATTTCAAATAAATAAGAAAAAAGTCGTAAGAAAAACGTTTCATTACCAAATATTTCGTTCCCATACAAAATTAAGATAAATAAGCTATGTATATATTTTTTCAGATTCAATATATATGCCGTATATAGCAGGGTACGCAGAACGCAGGACAGAGCGTTAGCGTTAAGACACTTTGTTCTCCACTTTCCACCGAATTTTTGAAGAATTCCGTGTTGAATGGCAGAACTCAACTTGCATTGAGGGAAGAAATAAACATATATATCAAAAAGATCAAGATCAACATAAACAAGATAAACAAGATAACCACAGTAATACGGATTAAATGTGGTGGGGTAGGTATTTATATGAATATTATGTGGCTCAGAGAAACAAAGTGTAACTGTGAAGCGACTGGTTGCGGGTTCGATCCCCACACGAGAAAATAAAATATTTATTTAAATTTATATTTCCATTTCTTNAAATTATCTTGGCTTAGATAGTACCAACAAACATTACAAAACGTGCATTTCTTACTTACTTTTGCATAACAACATCTTGATATATAACGTCCTCGTTAACTGTGAACGTAGCGCAGTCGACGGTGTAAATGTTGCCACCTTCGGTGCCAAGTAGGAAATTTTTCCCCGAGGACTCTATACAGATTGATGATATTTTCTTATTTTTTCCTTCGAAAATATGTGATTTGAGCTCTACGAGAGACTTTTCGTTGATTTCCCACAAATGGAGGCTGTTGTCATCGCATAGTGATATAAGGCGTCCCGTACCTAAAATGTGATAAAATAATGTCATTCAAGAGTGTTATTATTCTTTTAATTTAGTTCATCAATTTGTTGTTCGTGTATTTGTAGGTCTGTCCATACCGATTCATTTTTTCTTAAAAAAACATATCGCGTTTGTTTAAAAGAAAAAAAAATCTCTTAAACTCTAGTTACACCCGCATAATGCAGGTTACGCGTAACAATAAAATTATATAGATGCAGTTGCTTAGAGAAGAATTCATTTATATCATCACATATGTGTTAATATATGGATTTACATAGAGGTCTTAAAAGATAATCGAACTATTAGAATTTTCACGACCTATTTTTAAATTCCTTAGAATACAAAAAATTCCAATTATTTTAAATAAATAAGAAAAACGTTTCATTGCCATATATTTCGTGCCCATACAAAATTAAGATAAATAAGATATCTATATATTTTTTCACATTCACTATATGCCGCATATAGCAGGGTACGCAGAAGGCAAGACAGAGGGAACTTAGCGTTAAGACACTCCGTTCCCCGCTTTCCACCGAATTTTTGAAGAATTCCGTGTTGAATGGCAGAACTCAACTTGCCTTGAGCGAAGAAATAAAAATATATACAATAATTAACTCCCACGAGCGAGAATCGACTCCACAACCGTCGCTTTACATACACACGCTTATGGGGCGCCACGTCGGCCTCAAGATAAATAAGATAACCACAGTAATATGGATTAAATGTGGTGGGGTAGGTATTTATATGAATATTATGTGACACAGAGAAACAAAGTGTAACTGTGACACGACTGGTTGCGGGTTCGATCCCCACACGAGAAAATAAAATATTTATTTAAATTTATATTTCCATTTCTTAGCTCTGGTGTCGAGGCAAACACGTGAAAGTGGGGAACGGAATGTCTTAACAATAGGTTCCCTCTGCCTACCCTGCTGTGTGCGAAATACAGCGTGAATCTAATTATTTTCTATGATTTCTGTGACAAAACTGTTCATACAATCGCACATGTTATGTATGCTATGGCCTACGAATCGAGGCGAGCTAACCAACCGTGTACGTTTACGGTAGGAGTGGTTACATACTACATTCGATATGTGGACACGGTCTGATTACCTTATGTTTATTATTATTTTTTAAACTTATTATCATATTTTTACTATCAATATGAATGGATTTGTCATAATTCATTCATAAGTTGTGACTTTGAGTATCTACTGAACTAAATTTGTTGACAATTTAGATTTTGTTATTACCCATGACCAAGTGAGCCCCGGATCCAGGTCCCGCCCCAGAATATTCATGTGCCCACCCCAGAAACCTTATTAACAATAAATTTGCCCAATCCCGTAAAAAAAGTAACGTTTACTTGAACGTTTACATGAATTCAAAGACAAATCCCAGGCTTCCTCAGAAAGTATTTCTAGATAAGCCCTTGGTGTTACCTTTCTTTCTTTGGTTTATCGTTATTGCTATAAATTGCACGCTGCATACTAATAAAATATTGAATTACACCGCAGTAGCAGTTTTATTAGGCCAGTATAAATGCAATGTTAGCTCAATCAATTGACTTGGCCCATTATTTATATATAAACCTTCGTTAATTCTACCCCAGAAGAGAAGAGAGATAAATAATATCTTTAAACGTTAAAAAAAACATAATTTCTTGAATCACAACTAAGAACACTGTAGATTAAGTCAAATAAAACAAACTTAATCAAAATGGGTTCACTCGTTTGGGAGCTACGATGACACTGACAGGAAGTCATACTTATAACGCCCCTCGGCTTTAGTCGGGGGTTAAAAATGCAAAAATAATAAAAATCTTTATTAGAAGGCTAACCTTTTACTAAGTTAATAATTTAGGCAGAGGGAAGGGAGTAGTGTTAAGACACTCCGTCCCCCAACTCATGATAATGACATTGACAATTAGTCACAGTAATTTGATTTATATAATATATGGGACCTTGCGGTGACGCGTCAACAATTAATTCTGATTCATAAGAAATATGTAAATTATGACCTAATTTTAAGAATAAAATGACCGCGTTATTTTCGTACCAGTGATTAATAAAGTACTGACAGTGTCTTACAAGCTGGTGAGTATCCTTCTAAAACGAGTGAATAGTAGCTTCAAAACAAAAACAAACATTGATAGCTGAACAAATACCGAGAAAAGTAACAAAATAAACGTAATGCCGCTTTTAGAACAATGTTGCTTAGAAACTGTGAAAACACTGTTTTTACAAAACAAAATAAACTAAATATATGTTAAATTTGAGCATTTAAGGCGTGTATTTATAAACCGCTCTCAAATCTGCGTTCGATATAACATCATACCTGTGATTGAAAAGGGCATCTCAAGATCGATCTCAGACTTAAGCGCGATTTATAAATATGGGCTGGGATTTATAAATATTTATAATAAGATATTATATTTACAAATATAAACGAACTATTGAAAATTCGCCATTCGATTTTCGTGGTAAACAGAAAAAAAAATGGCAAAAAATGGCATCTCAAGACCAAGAATATGAGTAAGACTCAGATCGCACTGTATATATCAAAAGTTTGAAGACAATATTTACAAATATAAAAGAACTATTGAAAGGTCGCCATTTGATTATCATGGGAAACAGCAATTACAACGAATATGCCAAAATAATGACAAAAAAAATTACCTGGTATAAAATGTATTTGTGTGACTACAGAATCTGGATTGGTATGTTGTCCGTAGAGTTCGACGCCGGGCCGGCCATACACTTTGAGTGCGCCAGACGCGGTGCCGAGAGCCGCGAGCCGCAGCAGAGGGTCCCAGGCGAGGGCTGACGCTCTGTGAGGGAATCCATGTTGCACTGTCTGTTGACAAGAGAAAAACTATTTGTTATGAAATTGTGATATGTTTTATAAATTTTTTTAGCTTCACTCTAGGTTCCCGTATAAACCAAATGGTAGGTAGCGGGAACCTAATGTTTTTTTCCCTTACATAAGTCATCACGTGAAGAAATTCAACGTCGCACTTTGTCCTTTTAACAGAGCAAAAAAGATGAAAACATGTTAATTTTCATTGAGTTTGAACATAAATTAATTTTTAACAAAAACAAAAACCGACTTCTAACAACGAACTAAAAAGTGAAAAATAATTATATAAAGATTTTATAATTTTGAAGTCGGTGCCAAGTAAAACAAACAGGCTTAGTAATTAGATATTGTAGTAAAGGTGTTGTAGCATTAGTTTGACACCGACTTCAAAATTATAAAATCTTTATATAATTATTTTTCACTTTTTAGTTCGTTGTTAGAAGTCGGTTTTTGTTTTTGTTAAAAATTAATTTATTTTACGATTTTTAGTGATGGGTAGATCTTAAAATGATGCTTCTTGAACGAGTGGTGATGGTGGTGGTAGTGGTTGTCAACGAGTGGTTGTGATTGTTCTATGTAAAACTTCATTTAATTAGCTATTATTTTTGTGCAAAGTTACATTTTGGTATATTGACAAGAACAAACATAAAAAGTATTCGGGTGAATTCGGAATCTCCCTTTTTTGAAGTTGGTTGAAAATGAGAACATCCTCTTTTTTGAGATTGGTTGAAAAGAAATGCAACGATCAGGAATCTCACTTCTGACATCAATTTAAAAAGTTTTTGCTTGTAACTATTACAGTATAATTAATTTTTGACCAAAAAAAACAAACTTTCTCAATTTTCTCCGGATTCCATAATCGAAACCTAACCAAACTTTCACCAAATTATCCTTGAAGTGTATCCTTTCAAATAAAAAAAGAATCATCAAAATCGGTTGGCGCGACATTGAGTTATTCGGCTATTAGTCGCGCACATGCATAATGCAAATTTAAGACTTATGTGATTTTCTCATGGATACCATTGTCAGACATGGACCAAAAAAAAATGGGACCATTCGGGAAGCTATACCTTTCAAATAAAAAAAAAATTATCAAAATCGGTCCACCCAGTTAAAAGTTATGAGGTAACAAACATAAAAAAAAAAAAAAAAAAAAAAAAAAAAATACAGTCGAATTGATAACCTCCTTTTCTTACAGAAGTCGGTTAAAAATTATACAAATACTAGCGGCCCGCTCGCGGTTTCACCCGCGTGAGCTATGTTATTATTAATTTCTGTCTCCATGGCTACGTCCTAGTGACGTCTATGCAAAATTTGAGTCTCCTATCATTTAGTAACGAAGTTTCATACAAACTTTCGACCCCAAAAACAACCCCCAAATTCCCGTCTTAGCGAGCACCTATGTCCTATAAATAGCTCCTATGCAAAATTTGAGATTCCTAGCACATGTAGTTTCTGAGATTTCGTGATGAGTGAGTGACCTTTCGATTTTATATATATAGAAGATATATATAGATAACTGTACTAAAATATTTTTAGTAATCAATAATCATTAATATGCACATGCATACTAATGATTATTGACATACATATGCATTCCATGATTATCATAATGATGTGTGATTTAATAGTCAATTCCTTTCATCTTGCCATCGTAGCACAGTTAGGACGTGACCGTACGTGACTCTTGTGGGGTCAAATTCCATTCGCCGAATGCTCATATTTAAACAGGTTTTATCAATTAGACAAACTTCAATTAGGGAATAGTTGAGTTATCTATTGCTACATTTTGTTTTGTTTATTCTCTAATATATTAAAGTTAATGTATTATAAAGATGAAAAAAAAACATTGAGGCCAGCCGTGGTGTATGCAGACATATGTGACTAAGGACGCGACTGGTTGTGGGTTGGACTTCCCATTCAACACGCAATGCCTCCAGAATTCGGCAGAAAATGGGGGACGAAGTGTCTTAACTAGGCTCCCTCTGCCTAACCTGTTGTGTGCGGGATACAGCGTGAAGCTGACTAAATAAAAAAAAAGAAAAACAACATTAACACCAAATACACATTAGGCCACAGCAAAGATTTTATAGTTGCTTATGTACATTTTGAATATAACAATAAAAGCTACAGTCACGATATCGGCAAACACATGAGATGGCATGACTCACATACTGTGCATGTATGTATGTATGTATGTATGTACGTAACATACAATCTCGTAACGTGTCACTATGCGAACTGCACATGAATTCAAATTATCTACTACATGGTCAAAAGAATATAAAAGTTGAACATCAAACAAAGCACGCCTTACCTTTAGTAAAACTATAGGTATTATTATATTCCCATCACTGTATTATTTAAAATACGGAATTAAATAATTCGTATTTTTGAATTATTTTCATTTCTCCGTTCCGGCAAAAACAAGACAGAGAACCGCGTTGAGTTCTGCCATAATTCAACTCGAAATGTCTTGAATTTGGGTGTCAAGCGAACGAGGTCACTTGTAAGGTTTTTATGCCTCATAAGCTATATGCGGGTTAAAGAAAATAATCAAAATAAACTGTTTTCGAGATTTCCCTAATACATGCCAACGTTTTCAGAGCTATATTACAGACTACAGTACTAGGTGCAATCTCGTTGTCTGATTGCAATTACGAATGTTTAGTCTACCTAATAATTGAAAGCATCGCAATTTGCAATACCCACGCGTTAGTATTTTTCTTTTTCGATAGTTCCAGACGTTGTCATTGCAAAAATAAGAAAATTATACAATTCATTATAGATTTTTAAAACAAAATTTATGGCAATAGAAAACATAAGATTTCTCAAAATAATTAAGTAAAAGAAAAGTAAGGGAAAGGTATACAAATGTTATAAAAAATACTTCATAAAAAATATATATTCCATTGGAATGATGCCAATATGCATACGAGTATATTCAAAATCATTTTGATCACAATGTAATTTAAAGATCAAGGATTTGTTAAAAATAAGTATTTGGTGCAAGAAACGATATTTATTTTTCCACCAAATTTTCCGCTTTTTTCTTTTAAATTCCTATAGAATTTACATTAAAACTGATAGTGTATTATTTCAACGTACAGTATAGTATTAAGCAATATTGATTAATTTCTTTAAAAATCTCACGGTATATTATTGAAAGACTATACCTAAGCATTTAGCAATGACGATATATAACGCTACATAACACTAACATGACAAAATACGTGGGAATTTTTCACACAAATTGTCTTTCCATTACTAACATTACGTGATTTTGTATCGTCTTGCATTCCGCGAAATATGAATTAAGACTTATGTAACCTGTTTTTAGCTTTACGGAGTATCCCGCATGCAGCAGAGTAGGTCGAGGGAGCCAAGTGTTAAAACACTCCGCTCCCAACTTTTCACCAAATTCTAGAGGCATGTTGAGAGGCGAAACTGAAAGTCAAGGTTTGCCTCCAGAGTCAACGCCAGAGCCAAAATAGAAGATATTAAATATTTCCTTTCCTCGAGTGGGATCGAACCCACAACCTGTTGCATTTACAGTCACGGTTTTGCCTCTGCGCCACTGGCCTCAAGACAAGACAGAGACAAGTAGTGATGTAAACATAAATGAATGTTAATGTTTTCTTATCATACTAACATATTTTAGCTTGGTTAACTAAATGTCTAATGTAAATCGTTAGGCTATCGTTCATCGATAGTTCTGTATAATTAACATTTTTTAAATAATTTCACGCATATTAGTTGCACTGTTTACTCTGTTTTTAATTGCTTTCTCGTTTTGTGACATTTATTGTTTTTGTAAGAGCGCCAGCAAGAAAGTTATATGCAGATTAAATAAATAACCTTAGATTTACTTATCTGTAGGTATAATAATGTTATTTATACTTTGTATTTATTAACAAGAATAAGTCAAAAGATTTTTTCCATTATTGACAAAAAAAAAACAAAAAAAAAAATAAAGAAAAAAAGAAACTATATTTATATTATCTAATATTAGTAAACTGTGTACCTGTAACGAAACAAAACAAATCCCTACATTCTCTTCCTCGCGTGTAAAAGCAATGAACAGAGTGAAAGACTGACAAAAGAATTATTTAGCGTCTGTTGTACGTCGGTAGAGCCGAACATCACGTCAGTTGCATTTGCATTTTACGAATCACCATAGGGTAAAACCCGGATAGTTGCCTCGGACGGATACATGCCTCAGTTTCAAATGCTCTTTGTTAGACGTGTTGTCAGTGTTTCTTTTTGATCATAATAAGAAGCGTTCCCCGCATAGGCCTCGGTGCCGCATCAGCTGTCGAAGTAGGTGCACGAGTTTTGTCCGTGTGAGTAAAAATCTTCCGCGACGATACTTTGACGAGCGTCAGAATTATATTGGCAAGTAATCTCCGTTAAATATAATTATAA
>JAKRZM010000201.1:117071-150471 GCA_036379175.1 Heliconius cydno galanthus
CTTGCTGTGTAAAACAATTGGAAAATCCTTATTGAAACTACGAAAATGCGGGTTGCATTAGGGTTTAATTAATTTTCACATTATCTTAAGTGCTTTGCAAACATACATTATATAAATAATCCAGTAGTAAAAGCGGGTGAAGCCGCAAGGGGGTCACTAGTTGAATATAAAATGTAAATATTTTATTTAGGAAGTAAATGAGAATATAGATTCAATAAGAATATAAACTCTAGTTTTATTTAACAATAGATACGTATAAATGGTGGCGGAGAGTGGGGGACCGAAGTCTCTTAATAGAAACGGACTATCTTAACGCTAGATTCCCAGGTTCCCTTTGCTTAACCCGCTAAATGAGGGATACCATGTTAACTTACAATAAAGTAATTTATTAAAAAAATATGTATGAGAAAGCAGACAGACAATACAAATAGGGTTTACCATCGAAAACGTTTCAATTAATTCGAAACGGCAAATAACAAATATTGATACGTGATATTGCATTAATCCTAGACATTAAGAGGATGTTGCGTTTATATCATTTGAATACAAATTCATTCTAAATTTATTTGTGGTATGTGGTAGTAATGGCGCAGGGGCACGAGTGGGTCACTGTAAACAAGGCAGGGTGTGGGTTTGATTCCCACTTGATGAAATGGAATATTAAAATGTTTTCATTTCTTCGCTTTGATACCAAGACAAAGAGCGCGGTGTTGAGTTGCGCTACTCGACAAGCAATGCCCGCAGAACTTCTTGCCTATCCTGGTACATGTGGGATACACCCTATACCTATATATAATACTAGCAACAATTTATTTAAGTTGACTTACTTTTGACACTTAAACATTTAATTTGTATTTCATATTATCATAAAAAAAACATATATTGGAACTTTTTATAATAACAATAACATCAAAAGTTATAAGCAAACATTAGCGTAAAAACTGAATAAGTTGAATAAGATGGACGAACCGACGGCGCCAGTACATCCTTGTGTGAATGAACTTAGCAAACGTGTCTTATCGTACGCGAGATATCGCAGAATTTGAACAAATATTGATTTTAATCTGCAACGGCATTATAAAAATAGTCACCCCTGTATTGACGATGTAAAATATTTTCGAATATTAATAGTCAACAGACAGTTTTTTCCTCCATTCCCCACTGTCCACCGAATTTTTGAAGCATTGAGTGTTGAGTTGGGAGAACTGAACGCCGCGTTTTGCCTTGTTACCAGAGCCAAGAAATGAACCCACAATCGTCGCGTCATGACACGCTCATGCCTCTGAGAGTTAAGCAAAAAAACAATAAATTAGATAAATCATTATTAACTCATCTAAACCAAATTTAACATCTAAATTGAGCAAATTATACAATAAACTCTATCTCGGCGAGTGGGAGGCACTACGAAATAGGACATGCCGAAAAAGGAAATGGCCACCCTCGGGAGTAATACGATCGTCCCGAATGTTTCTCTACATAATGCAAACTAAATTGACGATGTCTTAAAGGAGGAAACCGTGGGAGATGGTATATTCGGGCAATGACGCGGCCTAATGGAGGTTAAGCTGTTCGCCCCAGTACTAATGAGCCTCGCGCCTTGTCGGGACACAACTGTGCCATACAAATTGGATGAGTTGCAGGAATCCCCCACTCAATTTGTTTTGACAGATAAAATATTGTCAAAGCTTATTGACTTTCGATATCGATAAATCGAACAAAAAGTTTTTATATTCTAAAAGATTATAATAGAAAAATCATTTGTTATTTTTACCTTTTTTCTATTCTAATTTTTGGTTGACGATAACACTCTTTTCTTATCTATGACCGCATACCGAAGTTCATTTTTATTATAAAATATTTACAGTGAAGCAATATAGGCATCTGTTCAGTATCGTTTCTCAAGATGCTGCGGTGTAAAAATTTATGCTATAATAATGGGTGGTTATTTTAGAGCGATGATTTTTAATTCAGATATTTATACAAACCGAAATGAACAACGAAGTCTGCTTTATAGAGATGAAAGAATTCAAATATATATTTATGGGGCACGTTTAGCATGTTATAGAATAATAATTATAATATTTTTTACTTTAACCTACAGGATAAAAAAGGGTATTTATTATTAGACACAACGCCTATTACGATTTTTGAATACGTAATGAAACATGCCTTTGGCCGGAAACTGGTCAACACTAAAGTCGTCTCATTTTTAATTCATCGTTTGATAGATTTTTTATTTATTTTTTACCACAAGTAATAACTATAACTCTAGTCTAATAAAAAAAATAGCACTATTTGCGTATTTTGAAAAATAATTTTACCTACAAAAAAAAAAAAAACAATATAAATTAAGATATTAATTAGAGTATAGAGACTAGTCACACAAATGATTGACAATACAATTATTGAATAAGCAATAAACATAAAAAAATATACATAATTATTAATGTAAAAGAAACATATCTGATTCGAACGTGACGCAAAGCAAAAAGAACGAGACGCTCTAACAACGGTGTCGGCGTGAGGAATGTGGTCTCGTCGGATACGATTATAATAGGCGCAAAGCAAGTTAGATAGATGAGTTAATAGTGATAGTTCTAATAAACCAACAATAGACTATAAATAAATTTTAATAAAAAGTAATAAAATTAATATTCAAGATATAGAAAATAATCTAAAATAAAATAAATTGAATAAAGACAGACAGGCAGACAGACAGATGAGATGCTCTACATACAAATTTTACTGTTTTAAGAATCATAATTAAGAGTATCGGTCATGTCAATGGCTATGCCATTGATAACACAAAAAACATAATATTTTATATAGATTTAGAACATATTATTTTCTTGCAGACCACAGTTAAAACAGGTTTAATGCGGCAAGTATGTAGGTGGCGATCATTTTAATGATGCCTGGGAATTTATACAATAACCTGGCTTATAAATCCTTGCATGAATCTAATAATATCTTGTGCATTCTAAAGACTCTCGGTAATACTGAATTAAAAAAATAAATAAATCAACTTCACGCTGTATACCACAAACAGCAGGGTAGGCAGAGGGAACCTCTTGTTGTTCTGGAGGCATTGCGTGTTGAGTGGCGGAACTTAACGCCGCGCTTTGCTTTGACACCAGGGCGACGAAATGAAAATATTAAATATGACATTTCCTTGAGTGGGAATGGAACCCATAACCTATTTCTTTTACAATTACCTACACGATTGTGTCTGCACTACAACTGATCACATATTACATTGCAAATATATATTTTTTGAATATACGTTTTTGTAGGGCTACCTACTCTGAATGTGGGCATTACGATTATACGATAACGCAAGTAAGATAGGAAGTTTAGACAACTTCTAAGAATAACTTGAAGATATTCGTCGATAGGTCGAGAAACCATTGTTTTGTACTCGACTACTGTCGTCCCGATATTAGATAATAATCTTTCCTATAACTAGGTGAGGGTATCCATAAGTATGTTATAAAAGATCTTGTTTACTTATTTCTTTAATATTTAAAGAAAAAAATAGTAAAATATGAATTTTTAACTTCTAACTTAACCAATTTCATGAGTCGATTTTGTCAAATTATTTAAAAATTTATTTCAAATATATTTAAAATTCTATATAATACAATTCTAAGGAACGCATAGCTATGTGGATATCTGGCGTTACATCAGCTTATAGATAATAATTAACGGCACGGGCGAGGTCGGGTGTGGCGATTTATTACTTTACAAGATATCGATACCGATCCTGCTATAAACACGCGCGAGGCTACAAATAAATATAAATAAATCTATTTCACATTGCTCTTGTTACGATATCACATGACCAAGTATTAGTTTTACATTTTATTTATAAGAAAAAATTAAAAAGAAACGTTTGGAAGCTGTCAAGGTGCATCAGCACAAGCATACGAAAGTAAACGCGACGGTATCTGGGTTCGATTCGCAATCGTAGAATGAAATATTTGATATTTTCATTTCCTCTCTCTCGTATCTAGGCAGTGTAGCATAGAGGTTCGCTTCTCAACATCCAATGACTCGCGTATTAGACTGAAAGCGGAGAAATCGAAACAGAGTGTCTGAACACTAGGATACCTATGATACCCTGCTATGTGTGGTATACAGTAATTTTTAAAATACTTTCTCCATTTTTTATCTCTTTTTAAAAACAATTATTGTTTTTTACGTGGTGGAAACCATTATTTTGTTTATGTTTAGTATTAGGCTATTAATTTCTTAATGGCTTGAAAGATGTTCGATGAATATTAAACATCGGTTAATTAATAAATATCCTTTAAATATCCATTGTTTTACAAATATTTTGTGTTACATTATTCGCCTTAGTTGGTTCACTAGATACATACATATTATATTGATCGAACACTATCGTTATCGTCTCTTATCACTATCGACCGATAAGCCGCAGTAACGTTTCCAACGCCACCTCATCTATAAATTATTTCTTGAAAATTGTCGTACTACAAAATGGTTACTAATATATTTTTTTTAGGCATTGTCAGGGTTTTTCGTACAAACAGTAGATAAAAACAAAATTTAACATCTTTTTAAATGTCTTCCACACGCAGGGAGAAAAAACTGTCGTTAAAAGCCATAAAAGTTTAACGATGTCTAAGGGGAACGGGTTCAAATCCCAATGAGTTCCTATTTTACACGTTTTCTAACAAGTGTGGATATATTATTACTGACCTACTAGATAAATAAATTTTTGAGACATTCAGTTTTAGTATAATAATAATAATATGTTAAATCAAAATATTCCTTCTTTAATTATTATGAAGATCTTTTCCTTCAAGTAAAAAGTACATATAAATAATGTAAATTCAAATTTTACTACTCGGTACATACACCTACAAAATAAATTTAAAAACAGAAATAAGTAAAAAAAAAATTGCTATTTTAAAATTTTACTTAGGCTATTTATAATTGAAGTCAATTAAAAAAAAACAAAAAAATTTTTGGTTCAACACAATTATTAACTGAGTTCTGTAAAAGAAGGGGTTTATCAATTCAACTGTATTTTTTTATTATACAATTTCCTTATTGTAAATAAATAATAACAACATAACTAACAAACGCAAATGAATTACATAAACATAATTAGCAATAGACAATGCCTTGATTCAGCCACTTGTGGAGTTTATCTTAATAAGTGACAAATTGAAGAATTTAACCTTGAAAGCAATCTGTATGTGGCAGAGGCATCATACAGCTCTGAGAGAATGTTATTGAACTATATTACATTTTTAAAAACTCTTTGTAATTGATTATAATAATTATAAAAAATAAATAAAAAGAAACTTCCTAAAACTTACAAAAGATATTTATTATTTTTATTTCCTCGCTCTGAGTTGAGTTCCGCCATGCAATCCCTCCAGAATTCATCGGAAAGTGGGGAACGGAAGTGTCTTTTTATGGGAATGGAGTGTCTTAACACTATATTTCTATGTTGGTTCTACCCTGTAGATAAGCTGTGCTTTTTTTGACATTAGTAGTATTACTTTTTTTAGATATTTTATGATATAACAAAATAATTAATGTTCAGATCTGATCATATACCAAATTATCATATAAGTATTAAAATGATTTTTTGCCCAAATATAAATATTATTATATTTTTATAGAATTTAAACCAAAAAATTTTTATATATTGAATCACTTGAGCTTGAGTATTAAAATTTGTTTTTATAAGAATTAGTGACTCATATACAACATAATATTGTTATAATATTGAAAATCTGACATTTTATAATGTCTAACATATCCATAAGTTCTATTAAAAGGGTTCATAAAGTTTATTTAATCCAGATATAATGTTTCACAATTACAGCTCCTATGACCATGATCCACATAATGAAACCAACCAGAGTGTGTTGTAAAAATAATCAATCTAATCTGAAAGTACATACCTAGCGTAGGGCTTGAGAAGATAAGATACACCTTATTAGGGTTAATTGTTAAATATTTTGTGGAAACATAGATATAAGAAGAAAGAAGAGCCTAGTAGTTATACAAGCATGTAACTAATAGGCAAAGAGGCAAAATGTGGCTTTGAGTTTTGCCACTTAATAGAAGTTAGTGTCAAGATACTCTATTCTATCCTCTCCATCGAAACTCAACATATTACTTGAGCTTTGTCTCACCAATGTGAGGAAATGAAAATACTACACCAAGCGGGAATCCACTGTATCACATGCACAATCATTATTTTACAGTATAAAACTGGCATCACACCATATTTACCTTATTTATAAATAATACTTAAATAAATGTAAGCACAATTATTGAATAAGACTGGCCATAAACTAAATTTAAATAATGTATAATATGCAATCATTCCTTTAGATGAACTAAATGTGTCTTGTTTTTTATTTATTATAAGGTATTTTGTTGGTGAAGTGGGGAATGGAGTATCTTAACACTAGGTTCCCTCTGCCTACCTTGCTGTGTGCAGTGTAGTGTACAGCGTGAAGCTGATTTGAAAAGGTTTTTTGGTAAAGTCATATTAAGCTTTTCTTTCTTGTTTTATGTTGTATTCCGCATATAGCAGGAAAAAGAAAGAGAGAGCCTGGTTTAGGGCACTCTCTTCCCAATTGTTACCTTGTTACCAAAACAAAAAATAAAAATAATTTAGCCTCACAAATGTGAATTTACAACCATTGCATTTACAGAAATATGCTTAGATTCTAATCTATAATAAAATAATAAAACTAATTCTGGAAAGTCACATTGAAGATTGTCATTATTAAGAGAATGATTTAATAACTGGGAGTTGCGAAACATGGTAATTAAATGTTGATTATATGTACATACTATGCTGGTAGTAAATAAATTGATTCATAATTTATCAATGGTTATAGGTAGATATTCTATCCTTGTCTGACTTTGAAGTACATAAAAACTAAATGTTTTCACAATCTAAATTATAATGTTCATAAAATATTTTAAAAGTCATGTTTAACTATCTTATATTCTAACACATTGATATTTGACATGTTATTATTATTATTTAAGGTTTAAATCTAATTACTAAACAGAACAAACTGTCACCTTAATATTTGATAATGACTTTAATTCTATATTGTCATATTATTTCCTAAGTTCAAAATAATTGTCTAATTAAACATGCAAATACAAGTTACAACAGAATAGAACTTATTTGGCTTTGCATTGTGAAATAATGTATAATTAAACTTACCTTACGAAACGCAAACAGATCATTTTGCAGTTTCTGTCTTTCTGCTGAGGGCTGCTGGCCCTTCCCGCGTATAAATTTTAGCATTCTGCCGGCCTGCAACAAAATAATCACTTAGCACACTTCACAAGCACCACAAGACAATAAAGCAACACGAGCCTACCATGTTTGCATAGTACAAGAGCGAACACTTGTATCCTGACCGGCACCGGAAAGCCGACTGACTTTGCAGCGCCTCCCAGCCCTAGCACGGCGTTGTCAACGCTCAGCCCCGCACCCAGATAAAAACGTTAGTTATTCTTGAAATTCAACGATAAGTAACATGATGATAAGATTGACGATAACAGGAAAAGTTATAAAATATAGGACATTGTATACAGGTAAAAGATCGTTGTTTCATGCTGTGACAACGCCTGTCGAACAGGTTACGTGTTTAATTGATCACTATTTCTTCAGGAACATTTTTGTATTCATATTAGAACAAAATTATAATAAGCCTTTACATACCTGAAGACCACAGTTTGATGATTTTTAGTTATAAAATCCAAATTTAGAGAAATGTCAGACAACTCACAACGGCGTCAGAAATACATACAAACACAAATATGCACGAACATAATATTCACGACCGTACGCATACGAAACGCACACACACTACGCCACGAAATGACGTGACTGGTTTTCAATGTTGCCAATGATGAATGTCGAAAACCAGTCAAAAATATTACATAGCATCTGTAGTTTGTTTTTGATAATTTATCAGATAAATATTAGTTATATTTTTGTCTATAATAATTTAGTTTCATATTAAGAGTTATGAAAATTTTAATTAATTTTTGTGTTAGTTGTCTTATTTTTAAATAAAAATATTTTAATATTTAATTATTTCTTTAGCCTGGCAACATTTGTAAATTTAACTGTGGCGCCCAATTTTAAATACAAAAATTGTACATTGTGCAGTGACTTGTGATATTAGGCACACTATATAAACGCTATAAATATGGAGTGAAATGAAGTAGAGGACTGGTTAACAGTACACTACGGCTACCTATACGTCGCTACCGTAATAGTTTATTAGGATTAACAGTCGAGACCTATAAGTAATTCTTCAATCAATAAAATCTTTACCAGGAACACCGCATAATTTAAGGAGGTCCCGACTGTTAATCCTAATAAACTATTGGGCTTGCTTATTTTCTTTGTAGTTTTATGTAGTCGGGGTTTTTGTTTTTTTAATTAATTTAGGATTCATTATGGTAATGAAAATCATGATATATCTACCTTTTTGAAATCGTCGTATTGAGCTCCAATTTGAGATCCAAATTGTGGTATTCGAAACCATTTTTTTTTCACTAATTCCATTGGCGTCCCACAACCGCCATGTTTTTTTTACGTCACCTATCTAAGAACACTTGGGCTGCTAAAACGAATCTAACAATAACTCAAATTATGTAAATCCGTTCAGCGGTTCTGGAGATATGATGTAATAAAGAATATTACATACATACAAGATACGCGCAAAAAACATAACATTTCCTTAGCAGTCGGGAAAAAAGACCATTCTCTAAAAACATACTTAGTTTACAGGACTTGGTTCCCAAGAGCCGCGGGTTCAAATCAACATTTTATAAATAAATATTTTTCTTTCCTAAATTAAAGGAATAACCTGAAACAGTTTAAAAATGTCAATAATAAGTAAAAACATTATTAATCAAAATTATTTATCATTTATCAACCATATATTTGCTCATTTATTGTGTCCGAACACTTAACGCATTTCGTGTTCACGTCGAGGTGAGTGCACTTCTATCGGACAGAGTGCTTATTGCTCGAGAACTGTCATAGCTTGGATAGACTAATGGCTCTTTTGTTGTTTTATCTGGAAAGGTGGACTTGTAGGTACTTTTTAATTTAATATGTTGTTATTTAGTAGTAAATTTAGCGATTTAGGCATGGTGGTTGTGTATTATATTACAATAGAAGATAATCGTCTACCTAGTTATTTCTTAGTAAAGTGCAGGCAAGTCGTAATATTTTTTTCAAATACGGAAAAATAAGTAGAAAAGTAGATAAAATTATGTAGGTAACTTTTTATTTGTTTTCCTATCCTACAATGTGCGGAGGAGATTCATTTCATTGACATTTTTAATAAATATTACCGTAGGTTATATTAAATGTTAAATTTTCTAATAAAAAAATATATAAATAACTGTAGAAACAACAATAGCTAAACAATTTATTTAGAATTCTGTATACGACGGAAAAAAATGGAACAGGTAGGTACACCACAAAAATGCAAATTTCATATAACAAAAACAAGCCATGCATATTTTATGACAGGATATTAATCCCTTTGGAAATGTAACGGACTTACCTTGATTGTCCTTTGTATAAAATATTAACCTAATAGGGTTCATAGCGCCGAAACGCCGAGATCTTTTAAAGGTATTAATATTGCATAACTTGAATATTATAGCGTGTTTGCCTTCTCTAGATGAAGTGTATGTATGTTCTTATGAAATATTCTACAAAAAAAAATATATTGAGGCCGTCGTAGCGCAGCGCACAAGCATGAAACTATAAACGCGAAGGTTGTGCGTTCGATCCCGAATCGGAGGGATGAAGTATTTAACATTTTCTTATTTCTTTCCTCGCTCTAGTATTTAGGCAAAGCGCAACGTTAAGTTCCGCCTCTCAACCCACATTGCCTCAAGAATTTGGCAGAAAGTCAGGAAAGGAAGTGTCTAATGTGAACGGAGTGTCTCAACACTAGGTTTCTGAGTTCCTCTGCTTATCCTACTATAAGCAAAGAGAAATAAAAAAATACATATTTATTCTATAACTTCCTTTAATTGATGGATCACATTGTTCTCCACTTTCCGCCCAAGCTGTTACGTGTCATCTGACACTTAACCTTATCCGTTAGAAAATAAATATCCCCCCAAATCATTTTGGAACCCAAAACCGTTACATCCATATAGAGCCACTAGGGCGTCACCCACCCCTAATAAAAATATAGGTAACACAAGCATCTTAAAATCTCGGGTTAATAATAAAAGATTCCTATTTTACTTATAATTTCGAAGAATAGAGCCCTATGGGTAGCGAGACGATAATAGTTCCAACAATAGAAGAATAGATGTCTAATTAGATTTCTTACAATGGAGTAACATGAGGGAAATTGAAATGATAAATTATATTCGGTAAAATTAGATTTTCCAAGTAACGGGATTTTTAAAATATGGTATGTATTATAGCTGATTCTTTTTAGATTTGTGTAAGTAGAGTCCACCAAAAGAGAGTTTCTCGAAATTCATACGGAAACGGGAAATTTTGTTACTTGTTAAAAGACCACGCAAACAAAATTGCGCCGAATTATATCTTTATTTTTCTACGGTATAATTTAAACAGCAATACCTACTAAGTAGTTTTTTTGTGCCAATTTTGTAATTTTTAAAGAAAAATGAGCAGATTTTCATTCATCCTTTCATTTTCGAAACATTCTTCACACAATAAACAGCTGAGTGGTGGAGTTCAACGCCAGGCTTTGGTGCCAGAACGAAGAAATATATTAATGAATAATTCTTTATTCCCCCGAGTGACGATCGAACTCACAACCATCGCGTTACAGTGTGACCCTTCTGCTCCTGCGCCACGACGCGCGACGACCTAAAGGACATTTTATTATGAATCGATATAAAGTTAGATATCCATATAAGAATTCATGTTAAACAAACCCCTTTTCATTAAAAACACGTTTTCTACTATGAAGTGCATGAACTATATAAAAACTCAATTTGTAGTAAGTGATGCTACACTATTTATTTTTCGATACAAGTAACACAACTTGTAAGGCATAGCCCTAAAACTACATTATCACATTAGAAATCGAATGAAGCTGTATAACATCTGCGGGTTGTACGGATTTTGGGTTGTTTAAAGGATACGATACGACCGCGGTTCAATGAAATTAATTTATATTTTTTAATATAGAGAATTGCAGAATTGGCAGAAAGTGAGTGTTAAGAACACTAGGTTCCCTCTGCCTACCCTGCTGTGTGCGGGATACAGCGTGAAGCTGATTTAGTTATTTACTTTTATATATATTTTTTGTACATTCGTGGAATGGTGCTATATTATCACAATATAACATATTTAAAAAAAGTAGTACTTAAGGGTTTAAAATTGTTATTAAGCTAAATCTAATATCAAATGTCTGTTCTCCAAAGTACCTTTACTTTACCACCACCAAACTACTACCAAAAGCAACTAAGCCTGTAAAAACATTTTTTGCATAGTTTTTTTTGTTGTATTTTATATGAAGTTCGCCGCGTAATCATAACTTATAGGATATTTCCCATACATTATGAAATTTGGGAAAAGGTAAAGATTTTCACTTTCAAATTAAAGAACAAAATCCACATAGTTACCATTAAAAAAGAAAATTAAATTTAAACTTAGAAACTGTCATATCTATGTAAATTATTACAAATTTTACAAGTGTTTACACAAATATGTTATAATATAATCAGCCCATTAATAATAATAAATTCTAAAGAACAGTATTAATTATGAACTCGCACCTCTCATCTTGACTCGCAATGGAGCTGTAAATGTCTCCGCTGGTCTCCCGTTGCCATGGTAACATCGATTGCCGTCGCCGGGCGCATCTTGCAGTGCACAACACCAACCTAATAAAGGGTGTCGGTCTCAGCGTGTACCACAACTTTGTCGACGTAGCTGTTCTAATGAAATAGGATTGATTACTTAACTTACTAGTTTGTTTAGGGATGTTTTAGTTTTTATATTAAAAAAGGATGTGTAAAATTATGTTTTTTAGCTTCACGCTGTATCCCGCATTTAGCAAGTTAAGCAGAGGGAGCCGCCGAATTCTGTAATTATTGCGTGTGTAGTCGCGAAACTAAACGCCGCATTTTAGCTTTTGGCACCTCGATACCATAGCGACGAAATGAAAATTTTAAATGTTACATTTCCTTGAAACAGGATCGAATCCACTAGTCGCGTTTATAGTCACGTACTTGTGCTTCTGGGGCACGACTGGAAATAAAACTACTTAACAATTCTATTGAATCACTTATAAATTAACGAAATTACAATAAATATACCAACAGCTTATATTATTTTCTTAGCTAGCTCACTCTTTAAAATTAACTTTACAACATTTTAAGCTAGGGGAGGATTTTTGATAGGGATTTACACAGGCAAGGAGATCGCAGGGCAGCAAAATTAAATTCCAACAGCTTTAGCACGAGATGAAAATTCTTTTTGAAATTATATGAAACCTTCATATATTTTACTAGCTCGTTATAAGCGTGGGCTTAATTCTGTTGTTATTGTAAATTACTTGTAAAAGGCAATTATACTAATTGGCTTTATATGATCGGATTATATTTGAAAATGTATTTTATTATATATTGTTTATAAATAACTCTTTAATAGGCTAGAAATTTGCAATATAAAATAGAAAACTATTACATAAGAATGTTGCTGTAGGTTTTAGTTTTTTTAGCTTTAGGCTGTATTCCACACATAGTAGGTTAGGCAGAGGGAAACTGGTTACTTAGTGTTAAGATACTTCCGTACCCAGTCCGTTCGATTCTGGAGGCATTGCGTTTTGCGCATTGCTTCGTTACCAGAGCAAAGAAATGAAAATTTTAAATATTACATTTCCTCGCCCTCGTTCCGCCACATAACACGCAATGAATCCAGAATTCGGCTTAAAATTGGGAACGTACACTACGTTGTTAACACTGGATTCCCAGGATTGGCTGGATTTCCCTCTGCCTACCCTGGGATGTGCAGGATACAGCATGAAGCTTAAAAATATGATAAAAAGACCGTGGAATAAAAGAACAAAATAAGCCGTTTCTTATTTTCTTCTCAGTTAACAATCAGCAATTATGGGTTTTCATTTGTATAAAGGAAAATAGGAAAATTGAAATCCAAACTCGGTTCTGTTTATAATATTTACCCATGTTTTACAAGTGAAAAACGTGAAAATTTAAAAGTAAAAATATTTTTGCGTCAACAAAAGGGAAATGAAATGAACGAACTTGATGTAAATAAAAATGGTAGCCACATGCTTATAATTTTAAATGAAATTTATGAGTTTAGCTCTAATATTTATCAATACTTATTTGATTATAAAATTATAATTACATAAATATGCTAAATTTATTTTAAAAAAGAAGTATTTTAGAATTATGAAGAAGCTTTGTATGCAATTTGGATTTCTTCAACTTTAGCTTAGTTCTTTGTTCTCATTAGTGGTTGTTACGAAAACATATACTTATACGACAAATATACTTAGTCTTCAAAAAATCCGAATTAAGTGAAAGAATTAAGTCAAGAAGTCAAAATCAATTATACTTTTACGTTAATAACAAAATAAAAGTAATTAATTCTTCACTAAAGCCACGGTAACCTTCACCTTAAACCTAAATAAATTAAAAAGTGAAGCCAAAATCGATGACACTTGTGCCTTAGTAAATAAAAAAAAAGAAAACATTTTACAATAAAGCCACGTCACGTCACCTTCACCTTAAACTCTATAACCTCGTCACGACAACCACTGAGTCACGATGAGTCAGTCGCAAGTTCAAATTCATTAAATATAAATATGATACCACTGAAAGCATCTGAAACTTCACCCTCAACCCCATTCCGTGAAGTGATTTCATAATGTAAAATATTGTATTTCGGCATAACAAAGGATGCCATAACGAGTTCCAACGATGATAGCGATCTCATCATAGTCAGAAATGTTTCATTGTTGAAATATACAAATTTACACTGTAAATTTAAATTAGCTGGTTGGTTGGTATCTCTCTATCACTCAATATTATATAAAGGTACTAAAACATATATAATCTTCTATAGAAATATATTTTAGAATTAAAACGTCTGAGCTTTCTTTTTATATTTTTTAAACTGTTATTCCAAGACTAGCATTAAGCGATTATGCTATAGAATTTTCCCAAGAAACATATTTAGTAAGGCAGGAAAAATTATCTCTCCATATCCAAGATAGAATAAATGTTCTTCAAACTAAATTTTCGCGGAAACGAACAAGACTCTATTAAAATGTCAGATTTATATCATTAAGATATATTAATCTGGTTGTAAATATTTTATAGAATTTGGTTTTTTCCACATGAAAGCGGTCTGTTTTTAGAGGATTTATTTCTCGGTCTGTTTTTAGAGGAGGATTTTTAGGAATATACATTATTTAGCTCAACATGGGGTATATTTTTTCAAAAATAATTTTAAAATCGCCAAGGACATTACTAATACATACGTTACCATATTACGTTGAATAATATTATGATTCTTTTGTATAAAGCGACATACACTACGTTGCTAAGACAACGTGATTTGTATGCGTCATTTCATTCTCTAGAATAAACAAATCTATGAATAATAAAGCTAAATGAACTCGTATTTTAAAATGATTGTACACACTCAAGACATAGCAGGTATTCAAAGAAAAGTATTTATTCTGTCAGTGCATACAAATTTCAATTTAGAGGTACGTCAAAGGAAGTATTCCCGGTGAAATATTTTTAAAGGCAATCACGGTCGTAGACCGTCTCTTTACTATGGAAATGCAGTCGATTTGATTCATTTACTTTACTAAGATACTAATAAATACTCGATTATATGTATTTTAGTGTATACAAGACTTGTTTATTCTTTTATATTTAAATTAAAATCATATTTTTTTCCTAAATATTATATGTAAATTGATTCGATTTTCCTTTTAATTATTTATGCATATATAACAGATAATTTTACGAAATAGTGTAATAAAATTCACAAACACCCAAAAGACTTAAAAATTACAGTTTAAAAATAGAAATAAATAAATCCAAATTATAATTTAATTCAAACCAAGCAAAAAAAAATTAACTTAATACTAATAAAACCTAAGATTAAAATTACGAACGAGTACAAATAGTACCTTAGAATAGATGCATCGATCTTCTGTGCATCCAATTTCACCGGCAGACTGTGAAAGGATCCTATACAAGCTAGAAAATGGTTCGAAAAAAGTTGTTAGGAGTAGAATGTCGTCCACACGCTATACGGCGCCTGATTAACATCGCTTGTATTGTATTCCAGGAGGATAAAGTCTCTTGGACTCTTTGGCAATTTTCTTTTTGTTTGGGTAACCTCTGGAGCTGCTGAACAGATTTTTATAGAACCTACCGCCATAGATAATTTCTATAACCAACCATTTTTCTCCTATTTTGCAAGCAAAATGAGATAATAATTCAAAAAAATTAAATTATTTTTAATTTAGTAGGTGACGGTATAGATAGCTGTACAGTACAATATAATGAATCGTGCGTAGTACGTCACTAAGAAATTTTAGTAAGATAATATACGCAGCTTTGTATTGTGAAAATTCGAACAAAGAAGCAACAAAAGCAATATCGGTTTTCATTCTGAATGAAATTTAATTTAATGTGGATCTTAATATACATTTATGGAAAAGCCTTTATTCACTTGTATCCTATATGAAACAATTTATTTTAACTAAATATAGTCGAAATTAATGTAATCTAACTTCATGGTGTATCCCTAGCGGCGTAGTCAGAGAGAGCGAGACCACAAAAGTCTCTGGAATAACTCTTTCGTTTGGTCTACTGTCATCAAACTCTTCATATATGCCCTCCGCGGGGTTCTCATGCTTTTTACGTGACCTTCCTCCAGTATTTTTGATACTGTATTTTCTACAGTCAACCTAGGTCTCCCCCTATTTCTCTTACCGCTTATAATTGAATTAATTGTTTATTTTACTTACATCTATTTCATTAGCTTTCATGCTGATCTTCATCACTTGGCTTCGAATCGGTGTTTATAAATTTAAATATATTTCTGTTTAAATAATAAAAAACTTGACTATTACATAAAATTATGAAATCAAGCAAGTCTGCAAGCATTTTGGGTTTTAATAGTTTCCAGACAACCATAATGAACGCAACCTCAACGGATATTGATTAAAACATTTTCGCAGCTCCGTCGAGAGGCGGCAAGTGTCTCTCACATATGCCTCGTTAAAAATCGAGCACCCTCACAGCAACGGTGTGCCTGTTTTTGCTGAAAGAATGCTTGAAAACGCGAAGATAATTTACGTATTTTAATTTTAATATAGTTTTAATGGGTGTGTATTGGTGGGTGAAAGATAAAGTTGAAACTTTTAGTAATGTGTCTATTTTGTATCAACTTCATTGTTAGGGTTCCGTACTTCAAAAGGTAGAAACGGAACCCTTATAGGATCACTTTATGTCCAACACTGTCCATCGGTCCCTCTGTCAAGACCATATATCTCGAGATTGTGTAGATATATGAGGCTGAAATTAATATCAAATAATTAGATTAGATAGATCCTTGAAGTACACCAATAATTTATGGCAATCAAAGGATACGAATATTTATGCATCGATTTTGCTGCACTTTATATGAAATTCGCCGCGTAATCACATTTTTAGAGTACTTTTCATGGATATATATTTATAAAATTTGGTACGAAAGGCGCCCTTCCAATATCATCTTACATTAAAATCATTACAAACTTATATTTGCAATTCATTTCACACAAGCAGATTGCATATCTCCGCAAACTAAGTTGGCAACTTTTATAATTTGTACTTCCCATTGACTTACAACGTTGGTACGGAACCCACGGCGAGTGAGTCCGACTCGCAGTTAACCAGCTTTATTTTAATATGATCTCACTACAAAGATGGATTAATTACCCCTAATTTAGAACTACTGAGTTTGTTGAAAATAGAAGCGAAACGAAACTTTGAAACAATGTTCGAGCTGAGTGAAAACTTCCATTAAGTACTTTGCTTTTGAGTAACATTTATAAAAAGTTTCTATTAAATTGATCCGACGCTTGCTGTTATTTCAGCTTTTATGAGAACATTAAAAGCTTCACCAAACTTGAAGATATCTCTATCGGACAAATTTGAACAGAATAGATGTAGAATATACATGTTATATATGATTTTTGAGTGAATATATTATTGCATATACATATTTAATACAGCTTCACATTGTATCCCGCATCCAGCAGGGTAGGCAGTGGGAACCTAGTGTTAAGACATCCAGTTCCCCTTTTTTTGGCAAATTTTCGAGATTGCGTGTTAAAACAATAAATATTTCATATCCTCGAGTGAAAATTGAACCTTGTTCAACCATGGTGTATTAAACAAATCGCTACGACGATCACCAAGTACCACAATATGCTTTAACACTCTCTTTTCCATCCTACATGTACATATATATGTCTCTCGAAATAGAAACCTAGCAGAAATGTAAAAAGAAACATAAATACAAAGTGACATATAAATCTGGATGCACAGTTCTCTGTATCGTGACCATCCGTCCCACCTGCACTACTTATTTTATTACATTAGTGTACTGCGGAAAGATACGGTTTAATTAAATTTGCTTTCACCTTGACCTAATGCGCGTTAAAAATATATAACTTTAATCACATTTACAGTAATTTGATCGAAATGAAAATTATTTAATTTGAAACGCTATCATGGCGCAGTTCACTTGACTGCTGCAATAGTTGATAATAGATTCAATTTTCGCTAGACAGATGATTATTATTGATTTATAATTAAATAAAACTGGTAAAGTGCGAGTCGGTTCCGAAAGAGTTTCTTTTTTATAATATCGTTAGAATATGTATATGTGCGTAGTATCCTTAAAATATGTATATGTTAATAGGTTCTTTTTTATTTTTATGATATTCTTAGATAAAGCGCGTCGTTACTCTTGGAATGGAAAAATGGAAAGTTAAATATAACCCACTTTTGTGTTTTTAATAGAGCTTTTATGAAACAATTACATTATCTCAAACAAAGTTATTTTTGTAAATCTATACATATAATGAAATAACTGATCGCTGTTTGTACATGAAAAATATTCGAAAATAATCTATTACCGAGGACATTTATTAATAGAATTTAAAATGTTTTTCTGTACGGTTGTCTAAGGTAATCAAATAAGAGCGCAGTTTTCACTGTTATTCTTTAACAAACTTCCCTTATTATTTAGTCTTTGTTTTATTTAAATCAGTTTTAAAATAAAAATATATATATATCAATATTAAGTATTTAGTTCGACAAAACTCCTATAAAATATTTTTGTATTAAATTGGCTGAAGCTTTAGTTTTAAATGCATCTTTAATACGATAATGCCATTAAAACACGCAAAAAATCTATATAATCAAATTAATAATGGCTTAATTCAAGCAGGCGAAGCCGCATGCGGTTTGCTAGTAAAATAATAAAAGTGAGTGCTATAGAAAATAAAAGTGCTCACCTAAAAAAGCTTCGCAGAGGAAAATGTTTAATCTCGTTACATCATTGCGGTTAAAGCTTAACCTATTATGCTTTTTATTGTTAAGTAGGTTAATAAATAACTCTTAATTTTAACTTGCTTGTTGTACTTTTGTTTTATTGAGAGTGTGACTGTAAACGCGGTGGGTGTGGGATCGATATCCACTCGTGGGAATTAATTGTTATTTATTAATATTTCAATGTTTTCGCTTTGGTAACAAGACTAAGCGCGGCGTTGAGTACCGCTACGCAATGCCTCAAAAATTCAGCGGAAAATGAAGAACGGAGTGTCTTAACACTAAGTTCTCTCTGCCTTACCTGAGCTGTATCCCGTGAAGCTAAAAAATATTCCTCAAATAATTAAAACTTGTAGAATATCTGCCTAATTTGCCAAGCCACGACGGAAAATATCAATATAGGTAGATATATAAAATAATGCATCATATCGTACAGAACCAGTAATCTATACATTATTATTATAAGCTGTCTGTACATGGAAGATGTATGAGAATGTCTGTTAGTGACGGCATTTGTTTATATAATAGAACCCAAAACCAAAACATTAAAAATGTTTATCTGTGCGTTTGTTCACACTAATCTCAGAATATCACTATTGTTTTTACACAAATTTTCCTTAATATAAAGTCTTTGTTTTATTTAAATCGATTCGTAAATAAAAAAAATATGTCGATATAAAATAATTAAAATTGCTACAATTTTTTTATTGACTCTAACTTTAGTTTACCCTACCTTAAAATGATAATGTTATTAGAATACGAAAGCCATTTAGATTCAGTGGAACATAAAAAAGAGTATATTTTCAGCGGGCGAAGCCGCGAGTGGGTCGCTATTACTCGAATCTTAATCAAACTTGTACGCGTTTATTCTGCAATAGTACCAGTGCACGTTTATTCTATAATAGTAATAAACAACTTTAATTTTAAATATAGGTCTCCAGGGTATCTTATTGTATAATGGCAAACGTTATAATATTTTCTTCAAATGATAAGAATATAAGAATAAAAGAAGAATTTGGATTATTTCTTTTTTTGTAATATTGTTAATATATATTTTTTCCAATTTCACGCTGTATCCCGAGACATTTTAATCAACACAGACACAACGGCGTCATATCTATATATGTATATATTTAATCCAATTTACTACCCTTATAACAAATCTTATTACCAGTGCTTGAATTATAATTGTATCATTTTACATAAATGATAAGCTGTATGCGCCGTAAGCTACTACTTAATCGAGCTAATATTATTATTATTTTCATAAGTATATAATATAATCAACGAGGCTTCAGCAAAAATAATATGAATATTCTGTCATAATATTTTTTTTTCACTTTCACGTTCTATCCCGCATACAGTTGGGTACAGGCACAGGGAACCTCGTATTAAGGCACACCATTTACCATTTTCCACCGAATATTTCAAAGTATTTGCGTATTCAGTTGCGGAACTTAAACCTACCCTTAGCCTCGTTACTAGAGCGAAACGAAAATATTAATTCATTAACAACCAGTCTGAGAATCGAGCCTACAACCATTACGTGTATAATTACACGCTCATCCCACTGCACTACAACGGCCTTTATAATATATATTAGTAAACAAAACCTCCCAGGATATTTAAGAGCAATTCAGGCGGAAGTATATTGATAGGCGATGTTTTGTAATCACGAATAGTCGATGGTACTCGTCAGTCAGCAAAACAAAGGTTCGCAAAGGGCGAGCGGTTTCCGCGTGGCTCGCGCAGTATCGAATACCGCCCGCCCTCGGTTACCCATAGAGTATGAAACAGAGGTGGTCGAAAGTTAAGTTATGCTATAGTTAAGTTGGATTTCTTATTTGTAAATGTCATAGTTAAATACATTGTTAAAATTTAAACAGATATACTCGTATTTTAATTGTGTTTAGAATATAACTGTATTATGTAACGCGACGGTTGTAGGCCCGATTCCCATTTGAGGGAATGAATTATTTTTTGTCTATGTTATCGTTTTTGCTCTCTGATACTAAGGCCCGGCGTTGAGTTTCGCAACTCAACATGTAAAATCGGCGGAAAATAGGGAACGGAGTGTATTAACACTAAGTTCCCTCTGGCTACTCTGCTGCACCCGGAATACAGCGTAAAGCTGATTTTAATTTTGAAATTAATTATTTTTTCTCTACGTGAAACGTCTATAAGAAATAAGTTTATTTTATCATTTACATTGATTCACTTTTTTTTCATATAATTAATGAATAAACAAATAAAATTAAATACTAATAATATAGTTAACAAACAAATAATGCAATTTTTTTTCAGGCTGTATGTTTGTAATCTTTGACAGAAACAGCGCGGGGCGCAAAGCTTGGTCAGTGCCCCGCGCGCCGCGACCTCGCTCGATCGTGTTTTCTTCTCGCTTCTATAGATTATTATAGAATATTTCATAGAATTTTCTTAAAAACGCATCCTACGATGCTTTAAAAACGTGATTTTAATTCAGTAATTCCTTTCTAGGAATGTGTAGAGGAGGTTAGCGGATACGTCGGAGCATATTAAAGGTAATTCCCTTCTTGGTTAAGCTTTAATTAAGTTGGGCTTGTATATATAAAAAAATATTTATAAACATTATAATTATATACTCTGTTGCTTGCTTTATTCTTTTATTTTTCCGTTTTATTAGAATTTCCGGTACTTTCCGGTTTTTATGTATTATTTAGATCTATATAAATATATAAGCTTTCTATAGTACTTGAAAATATTTATTTACATATTAAACCTTTGTATAAAATTTGCGACGCAGAATCGACATTTCTATTTATAAGTATTAATCGATTTTAAAATCGTAGGCCGGACTACAATGAAAGCCTCCTTTTCCATCCATTCTCACGTACAAAAATAATACAAAGTATTTCGCAATAATTATGTCTTTATATATTTTTTTGTAATATAACTACATATATATGCATATTATGTATATGTACAAATGTAATAATGACTAAACCTTCTGTAAATTAGATGATGATGATGTTAATGAAATGCCGCTTTAGCAAAAGCTTTTTTTTAGCATGATATGCCTTTCTTATTGACATACATAAATTCTATATTTGGAACGTCTAATGAAGAATCATAATAAATTAATAAAAACCATATTAAACTATATAAAGAAATAAGGAAATGACAGTTGTTCATTATGGCAGTAAATTTTCGTTGACAAAATTTATTGCAAATTGAGGCCGTCATGACGCAGTGACAGTCTGAAATGCTATTTTTAACCGACGTCAATTATTATGCCAAGATCCAGATTCGAAGGATATTTTTTATTTAGAAAATTTATAATAATTAAAAAAAAAGAAAGTTGAACCCGAATGTTAACAATATTTAACAAATATCATTCTGTCTAAACGATAATTCTAAACAATTATATTTGAGTATTGGAAATTTGAAAAATATGCAGATATGCTAAAAACATTGATATTTTATAATAATAATGTAAATATCTTTCTCCTTCCTTATGGCAAACATAACAATTTAAAAATGTTAACAATACCCCTAGCTACCTTTCAAATTTCAACCATACAGTTCCTAGTCTCTTATAACAATTCCGTTTTTTACATTTGGCTTCGGAACCCTAAAACAATGACATTTACTATGGATTATTACTTTTAGTTTTATATAAGTTAGTTTGTGATACCGATAGGGTAGAGCGTGGTTATGTGAACATGTTGCAACTTGTTCTACTTAACTTGCTACGTATGGAAGCAATAGAGAAGTAGGTTACCATATTCATTAGATTTAAGTGCTTGTACAATAATTGTTACTTTATGTTTTTGAACGTAACATATTTTATATGAGTCAATCGATTCAAGAGATTGTTGTAGTATAGGCATGTAGGTTAATATTATTTGGAACATACATAAATAGCGGCGTTTAGTTGCGCCACTCAACGCACAATGTCTCTAGAATTTGGAAGTGGAGAAAGTAACTGTCTTAATGAAAACGGAGTGTCTAAACACTAATTTCCAAGATTCACTCTGCCTACCCTGACATGTGCAGAATAAATCGCAAAAAAATAAATACCTAACGTAATTTAAAAAAATAAAATAATTTTTGATAAAAAAATATACGAATTCATACATTTATGAATGGTCCATTACAGTCGATATTCATTATGTCGAGAGTCCTGAAGCCGAGAATTCGACAATTAGCTTTGAAAAATGTCAGTCATTACCCGCAGCGATGGAGGGGAATATTTAAGCGAAATTTCATCTGATTAGGCCTTCAAAATGTATTTATTTCTGGATAAAATATTCTATTATGTCTAAAGATATAATAATTTTTATATATATTTAATAGTAACTGTCTAGACAGTCTAATCTATTTTTTTGTTTCATTTTAAATAACTATATTAAAACTTAAAGCCGTTGTTGAGGCCAATGTGGGAGCACAAGGGTGTGACTGTAACGCGGTTCGATCCCCACTCGAGGAAATAAATTATTATTTATTAATATTTTCATTCTTTATTTCTTCGCTCTGGCACCAAGGCAAGCTCTGCGGTGAGTTCCACCATTCAACACGCAGTGCATCGAAAAATCGGTAGAAAGTGGGGAGCAGAGAGTTTTAATATTAGATTTCTTCTGCCTAACCAGCTGTATGCGGGGATACAGCGTGAAGTTAATTTGATTTGATTTTTTTATTAAAACTTAAATGAACTAACACTAGTCTAACAATATAATCTATTTATTATGTCATATACGTAACTACAAATTATTATAAATAATAAATTCAATAATAAAGTTTCTTATTATTCCGTAAAAGGTTTCACAAACTTCTCCTTAGTGCTTTCTTTAATATTTCTCGATCGACGTCAAAAGCAATAAATACGTTGAGGAGGCAACGCCTCATTAAGCGTAGATTCGATTATCGCGCCTCTTGAGTTTTCGCCAATTAACGACCAACGCTGTAACAAGCGGGCGAGGAAATTAAATTTTAAGTTCCAATCGATTTGATTACTTGAAATCTTTGTATATTGTAAACATTTGATGGTAGGAAGTAATATATGTTTATGAATCGCTAGTAAAATAAAGAAATAACTTGTGTTTAAACAAAGTTAACAGAAGAAATTAAAATTGCATGTGTTCATTTAAATACTGCTCAAAATTCTAATTTTTGAATAATTTATATTCATTGTTTATTCTTATTCAGCTTCAAGTTATATACCGCATGGGTAGGGTAGACAGGGAGCCTAGTGTTAAGACAATGCGCTTTCCAATTTCCGCCGATTCCTGGAGGTATTGCGTGTTGAGTTGCGGAACTTAACGCCGCGCTTTTGGGAATTGAATCCAGAGCCTGTCACGTGGATTTAATTCAATATAGATACTCACTTGTGCCCCTACACCACGGCTGGCTTCAATCTAGTCTATTTCTATTCATATTTATTTGTAAATATTTTCCTGTCTGGAAAAACTTCCCACATTCACCCCAAAAGTTACGCTAAAATAAAACAAATTCTCTAAGGAAAACCTGTCCTCGTTATCAAATTAGCTTAAAAGTTAATTATCTACCCTTTATCGTATATCGATAAAGGATAATTAATGAATACATAATCTATAGACAGTTCGTAGTAGGTCAGCGACACGTTCACTTTTAATAAGCTTAATGGCGGAGCATCAGTTATTCCATTACTAATTCGATGATTGCTTATTGCATGAAAAAAATATAATAAAAATAATTTTGAATAATGCTGTCTTTACTTACGTTATTTTAGCAAGTGTGAGAGTAACGTAGTGCGGTTAGTGGATGTCTATTTGTTCTAGATGGTAACATTTTTTTATCATGGTCAATTCGAAACAAATTTGGGATATTTTTTTATAAAAGGTTAGGTTTTCTATGTTTATTCTACGTAAATAATGGAATGGAAATGGAAATGTGTCGAAGTTATCTTATAATATTTTTTATTTTTCGGTGAGGAACCGTTAAATCGAGGTGGATGCTAATAATAATTTCGCTATTTTTTTAAAGAAGTTTTTGAATCTTTACCCATTATACTGAAAAACCTTAACTGCACTTTTCATTTATAGATATTGCTTAACACAATAAACCTAAGATATCTTGAATAGAAACATTTGTAAGGTATTTGAAAACACGATTTCGGATATCTGAGTAGTAGAGAAAACCTAGATTTTAAATACTATTTTCTTCTTTCACACCAATTGCGTGTTGGACCTCGAAACTATGCTACACTTATTTTTAACAATTCGAAGCAATTAAAATAAATTAAATACAATCCCCCCGAGGAGATTCAAACCAACGACCTACGATTTTACCTTACGATTACAGTTAAGACTGGAGAGTCTTAACTACACCGTAAGATAATCTTTTACACAAAATACTAAAGTATTTAACGAAAGACAAAAGTAATTCAGATTTCTTTTCTCCTTTAAAACATCATAGCATTTTAAAATAGCGTGACCACGAAGTGAAGGAACCTTTGTTCCTTTCTAATTCTTGATGCTCTTGGCTCGTTACTATTTAAGAGGGCATCTGAGGTAAAGGAAATATCGGATATCTGGATTTTTTGTTGGTAAGGTGATGATTTTTCTGATTAACTTTATAAAATAGGGTGTAGAAATAGATACTGCTTAAATTGTGAATGGAAAAATTGAAATAGAAGAAAATTGAATCTAAAGTTTCATGTTTTATTATAATACAGGTATTAATATAAAAGAGAGGCCACTCGTGGCACAGGAGCACAAATGTGTGATTGTAAACGCGACTGATTGTGGCTTCGATCACCACTTGAGAAAATGAAATTTCTTCACTCTGGCGTACAGGCAAAACGCGGCGTTAAGTTCCGCCACTCAGCACAATTAATGCCTTCAGAATTCGGCGGAAAATGGGAAACGAAGTGTCTTAACACTAGGTTCCCTCTGCCAACCCTGCTGTGTGAGGAATACAGCGTGAAACTCTAAAAAAAAAGTAGCAATAACCTTGTTTAATATTTGTTTTATACAAGGCAAATGGCGAAAATATTTCTTAATAATTCTATTTAAGATTTTGTTTCTGACCAAATAAACATATTATAATTTTAAGTTTTCCTTTGTCATGTAAAACGTAGCGTCACACGTCGCTGTTTATTCAAACGGGCATCAAACCCATTACGGGTTAAGTGAATTACTTATGGATGTCATTCCACCGGGGCTTTTACCAAGTTTCGAGCTACGTACGGTAATTCAATATAATAGTGAATAAATTACAGGGAGTTTGCACTGGGAAGCGTTGTTTATTACCTACATAGCTTGATTGTTTATTTTAGTATGCGATTGTGCTGTTATATTTATCACTGAATATCGAGAAACTAACTGATTTTAGTACGATAACAATATTTTTTTATATATACTTGTATATATATTACGCTGTATCCCACACACATCAGGGTAAACAGAGGGAACCTAGTGTTAAGACACTTGCCACCGAATTCAGGAGGCATTGCGTGTTGGATGGCGGAACTCAACGCCGCCTCGACCAGAGCGAAGAAATTAAAATATTAAATATTTCATTTCCTTGAGTGGGAATAGAACCCGCAACCTGTCGCGTTTTCAAATACACGCTTGTATCAGCACTACGACTGGCCTCATTATACAATTAAACAACCATTTAGCTCTAATAAAATAAGTACCTACGAATTATCCGGAAATTAAAGTACAGGTGCGTACAAAAGTGACTTAACGAACAGTCAGTTGTTGGCCGCGGTACCGGAAGCCTAATGGTTTACAAGTGCCAAAATTTAGAAATGACGTAGAGAACCAAGCACCCTCAACACCAGCTCTGCCCTTTCCCATTCACCGCATCTAGGCTGCCACTCGACCCGCCTCGTAAATAAGACCCCAAGCACTGACTCGACCCCGTTGACAAATTAAAAACGTACTATTAAAATCTCGGCCTCGATGGGAACACCAGCATCCAGCAGTAATTAGGGGCTAAGCGCTGTGACGACCACTTGCCAGTGTCATTATATTTCCAGTTTGTAAACCTATTTCTGGGCTTGTTATTTTTGATGATATATGAGATATGATGGTATTTGAGAGCTCTTGTCGGGCTGTAACATGTTTTCTTAATTACTGTTAAATTAAATTTAACAAAATTTTTATAATGAATTGTTGGTGTAGCGGCACTGCTAAAGTGGAATGTATACCCAGTTTTGGGTTTTCACAACAATTTCTGGATTGATTTCCCTTAAATTTATACTTATAATAAAATCGTAACTGATCGGTGACATGGAAGACATGTGAAAAAATAGAACTCAAAACAATTTTGTTTTATTTATTTTTTGTTTATTTATCTGTGTGTTAAATATATAAAGAGATAATAGGACCTGTCGTTGTGCAGTATGCGACTGCCAACGCTACAGGAAGTGAATTCGATTCCACTCGAGGAAATGAAATACTTAACGTTTTCATTTACTCGCTCTGGTAACGAGGATAAACGCGGCGGTGGGTTCCGCCACTTAACACTGCCTCCAAAAATCGGCGGAATATGAAAACGGACTGTCTTAACACTAGGCCCCTTCTACTTACCAGCGTAAGTAAGTTTCTACGTAGAGAAAGACAGAGCCAAAGAGGGAAAAGAAGTATTGTGAAACCCAATTAATTAATCATCAATCAACATACTATTTTTAGCTATGTCATCATGATTCTAAACAAACGTTGAAAATGATTATAAGTTACAACGAATGTCAATCTATTTAAAGACCTAACCATTAAGAGACCAAAAATCACCTCCCGCTGTGACACCAGCGCAGCTATTATATTAGAAGTAGAACTACAACTGTCCAGACAAAGTAAAATGTAAATGTGAACAATAAAAACATCCATTTTACGTTTAACATTCAGAATAAAAGCTTTTTGTTTGAATTGCGCGTTTTGTTTACAGCGCAGGAAAAATTTTATATTCTATTTTCATTTTGGAGAAAAACGACATTGGCGTTTAGGCGAGCATGATAGCTATCCACTGAAAATCGCGTACTACTTTTTACGAGCAGTATTTTTTTTCAGGATCGCGTGAAAAATCTATGTGAAATTTAGATCAACATATCCAAGTCTTCAATCAAGCTTCTAGGTTAACGCAATCCCTAGATATACCTATAGTCCTTTTGTGCATGGTTTTTGCTGGATTTTGTATGAAAATTCGCTGCGTATTCTAAACTTTTAGGGTACTTCCCGTGGACCTACAGTTATGTAATCTGGCACACGGTGAGAACTAACAATACAAATAAAGGAAAACATTCCGAAAAATGAATGAATAGTCATTTCATAGAAGAAAATCTTTACAAAATGAGCATACTTAATTTGATCCAGTTTATTCACCACCTAATCAAAAACTGTAGGCCGGTAGACTTATAATTATTAAATTTGGCAAGAAATGAGATTCTCATTCCCATTCTTATTGTTGAAAGAAGTCAAAAGCACTGAGATAATTGTAATTCAAATATATAACAGACAACATTTTAAAACTAAATTTAGAATATTTCATTTTAGAAAATAGCGCTATCCCCTGGACTACCACCTCTAAGATGGGTCCTCAAATAATTGAGTTATGGCGGCCTATTCGACCCTAATAGACAATTTCTGTTTGCTTCCCTCGGTTTGAAACCTCCAGCAGACGGTCATTAAACATTCCAGTTTTAATATTTCTTTTAAATTAACTATCAAAAATGTAGCTAAATTAATAAAGTTGTTCATCGTCTTTAATTTTTTTTTTAAATTTGGCAATGACAAAGAAATAATTCGATTCGTTTATAAATAATTAAATTTAATTAAAAACTATGATATATTATGGTTATTAGAATATTAATAATTTTAATTTTGTAGAGTGCTGATGACAAAATATAATTGGAAATTGATTGATGATCTTTGACACATCTGTTACTGAATGTGTACTTTTTAATTTATAACATGTTTAACATTATAAATTAATACAATATTAAATTATACTAATTAATAAATTAAATTTTTAGACCATTTCTGTGAAGTGAGTCAGCATCTGGCTGTAAATGTTATAGTTATAGGTTAAACACTACTGAGGGGAATGAGTTATATTCATGTCCCCGCTTTTTTAAGAGAAAGTTCGGTGTCCATTTTTCTATTTTACACTCATTGGACTGAATTCTCCGTTTTCCCTGATATTTGCAGCATACAGCATAAAGTTGAAAAAAGAAAAAATTCTATCAATATCTATATAGTAAATATACAACTAAAACTAACCAATTTTTTTAAGGATAGACATAAGAATAGATAGGACAATATAATATCGTATCAAAATTTTATCTCCCGAAATAGGTAGATCAATATGTCTGCATCCGCAGAGCAGAGCAGTGCACTCACGTCGTCAGGATTCCAACGTCGCCTGGCAGTAGGTACCTAGTGTTGCTTTTTTGTCTGCGGCTTAGTATATTGTCAGTGATGGGTTGTCTAGCCCTTTCTGTTCATTTGTTTTGAGATATTTTAAATTTATAGTGACTTTTACAAACTTTACATGGAAGATGTTATATAAGAAAAAATATACCTTTATAAATGTAATCGAACTAAAAATAATGATTTTTTACAAATTTTGTCTGTTTATCTGTACGTTTGCTCAAGGTATTTTCTGGAACGGCTTAACCGATTCTAATGTAGTTTTTCCTATTGTAATTTTAAGTTTAGCGTTTATTTTATTACAATCGATTCAAAAGTAATATTGAATTGGCTAAAATTTTAGCTACCAATGTATGGATTGTCTTAAAAATAATAATAATATTAGATTACTAAAGTAATAATAATATTAGAAAATAAGTAATTGAGTAGTCCAAACGGGCGAAGCCACGCGTGGGCCACTAGTTATGTAATATGTACCTACTCGTATATCTAAAAACGATCCAAGCCCTTTACATATATTTTTACTTTAATTTACTTTTAAAGTGAATGCAGAAATTCTCGTTTAAAATTTACTTCAAGCTCAACTGCACTCCACTTTTCAATAAATGAAATTGAAAATAACAGAAGATCCCAATATACTAATGGAACAAAGTAATACAATACGTATGAAACTTTTACCAATCGTAACTTAATGAAGATATCTATTTCATTGTATAGTTTGCAATTCATAAATATTTTATTTGTTCTATTGTTTATTCGATAAATTTGCCATTTCAATGGCTGAATTCATATTGAATAGAGGAATTATGTTCAGAATATTCTCAGTATTGAAGCACAGTGGTTGTACGCCATTTTGTTTTGCGCTGATTGAAATTAATTCACAATAGTTTGCTCGGAGCGTCGGGGAATTATTTATTTTATAATGAAGTATGACAAAACCTTTTCATGTATTCACACATCTTTCGTATTTAATGGAGTAGGCATGGCGTTTACAAGGTATTTAGTGATAAATCACTTTTTTAAAATATATTTAGGTACGTTAATTCTCAGAGAGTTTTTAGGGTTCCGTATCTCAAAAGGAAATAATGGAACCCGTATTAGATCACTTTTTTGGTCGTTTGTCAAAAGTATTAATCTCGAGATCTCATTAATTTAAATAAATAAATAAAAGATTCAAGCATTTATGTATTGATTTTGCAGCATTTTATATGATGCGCAATCAAAACCTACAGAGTACTTTCTGTGAACTTGACATGACTAAGAAAAATTAGATATTTCATAGAAAAAAATCGTTACAAGCTTATAATTGTAGTTCATTCCGTACAAAACGAGTGCATACATGCACAAACTTAAGTTTGTCAAAATTTATGAATTGTACTTCTCCTTAACATACAATTTTGAAATTGGTATGGAACCCTTAGTATGCGAGTTTAGCTCGCACTTTGACCGGTTTTTTTTCTTTTTGATAATTGCAATCAAAAATAGTTTCTATTACAAAACAGAGTATGTAGCGCTAAATTTTCTCTCTCTCACTCTCTTTTCTCCATAAACGAAAAGAAAAAAGAATAAATATTTATTTCCCATGAAAAAGTACTTAAAACCTAAGTAGATCTACATTCCACAACATCGAGGATAAGCGCTAATAATATTAACTAACATATTAACATATACAGCTAATTTTAATAGCCTACATAAGCCCCGTTGCTTAGCAACCACACGAGAGGAACCCCTCATGGGTATAATTTATGCAAATATCGTGTGACGCTACACAAAGGAGATTCAGTGAACCTATTAACTTGAATAGTTCATCCTATTGGATTTCGCCGTTGTAAGTTTCAGGTAACTGTTGGAATTGAACTTAGGAATCTTCAAAGTTTGCACTTCAACGCTGTTGGGTGTACGTTTTTATTGTATTACGTTTTGTTTTGCTTTAGCTTTGGCTTTTGATGTGGAATTAAATAAATTTGTACTATTATATATTGATTTTAATAATGAAGGTACGGGACCCTAAAAAACAATAAATATTAATTTATACACAAATTACATACGAGTACATAAAGTTCACATGCAAGCAGTTAAGACATAATAAAATATCACTNCCAGAAATAATGGAACCTGTATTAGATCACTTTTGGTCAAAAGATAGTCTCGAGATTTCATTAATTTAAATAAATAAATGAAAGATTCGAGCAATCAAAACCTACAGGGTACTTCCTGTGGACTTGACATGACTAAGAAAAATTAGATATTTCATAGAAAAAATCGTTACAAGCTTATAATAGTTCTTTCCGTAGTTCATTCCGTACAAAACGAGTGCATACGTGCGCAAACTTAAGTTTGTCAACATTTATGAATTGTACTTCTCCTTAACATACAATTTTGAAATTGGTATGGAACCCTTAGTACGCGAGTTTAACTCGCGCTTTGACCGGTTTTTTTTCTTTTTGATAATTGCTATTAAAAATAGTTTTCTATTACAAAACAGAGTATGTAACGCCAAATTTTCTCTCTCTCACTCTCTCTTCTCCATAAACTAAAAGAAAACAGAATAAATATTTATTCCCCATGAAAAAGTACTTAAAACCTAAATAGATCTACATTCCACAACATCGAGGCTAAGAGCTAATAATATTAATTAACATATTAACATATACAGCTAATTTTAATAGCCTACATAAGCCCCGTTGCCTAGCAACCACACGAGAGGAACCCCTCATGGATATAATTTATGCAAATATCGTGTGACGCTACACAAAGGAGATTCAGTGAACCTATTAACTTGAATAGTTCATCCTATTGAATTTCCCTGTTGTAAGTTTCAGGTAACCGTTGGATTTGAACTTAGGAATCTTCAAAGTTTGCACTTCAACGGTGTTGGGTGTACGTTTGTATTGTATTACGTTTTGTTTTGCTTTAGATTTGGCTTTTGATGTGGAATTAAATAAATTTGTACTATTATATATTGATTTTAATAATGAAGGTACGGGACCCTAAAAAACAATAAATATTAATTTATACACAAATTACATACGAGTACATAAAGTTCACATGCAAGCAGTTAAGACATAATAAAATATCACTCATAACGTCCATATTACCGGCAAATCAAGCAATATCTTCTACCAACTCGTACATTCTGAATAGGATTCGAAAACTGTGCATCGAACTAGAATTTCTGAACGAAATTTTAATATTCCACAATCAGTATTCCGATTGGGCTGTGGAGCGTGGAGTGTAGGGGAGTGCGTTAGAGACTCAGCGGTGTGAGATTTCTGATAATGAAGTCGGCAGTTTTCGATGGTCCTCGACTCACTCCAACGCAGTGTTGGCGAAACAATGGCGGCAGGAACGAGAAAGGGGTGTTGAAAACTAGTTGAGTTCCTCGATTATGCTACTCATTACATAATAGAACCTATTTCCACATTTTCTTTTTAGATAAACGTAGAATATACCTTAATAAAATGCTCTAGAAAATTCCAAACAATGTATCGTTGTTTCTTTTAAACGAGTCGTCGTACATTCTGAATGGATTGTAAACAAGAGTTGCATAGTTGTTATTTCAGTGAATGACACCATAAAGCGTGAGTAAAACTCGTGAAATATGAAACTGTTTTGGCGTTTAATTTTCTTGAATCACTGTTTAAAATAATTTTGTGATACTGTTATTCTTTTAAGAACTTCGATTCTGATTTCAGTGTTAAATTTTAATTCGAAGAAGAAATTTTAATGAACGTTTGGCATTCAAAATATTTTTTTTACTTTAAAACATTATTACTAAATGTTGCAAGGTCACCACAGTAGCAACGGTTGTGGGTTTGATCTCACTCAAGGGAATGAAATATTTCATATTTTCATTTTCCTCCCTCTGGCGAGGCAAAGCGCGGCGTTAAGATTCGCCACTCAACACGTAAAATTCAGCGAAAAGTAGAAAATATGTAAAGTATCGCTAGTTTTACTGGTTCTCTCTGTCTGCCTTGCTATGTGCCTATAAAGCATGAAGCTGAAAAAAAATCTTTTATATTGGTCCAACAGTCACGGGTTCATATCCTGATATATTAAGGTATTAAGGACATAAAGTAGCCAACAGATTAAGCTCTGCAAACGATTTACTGCGTCGATGAGGGACGATGTTTGTTGATCGGATTCCTATACGAGTATATGAGTGTAGGCAACTTCGGTGACTCCAGTGCTTGTTTATAACTATATACTATAGGATACTTCTGCTGAAAATTTGTACTACTATGAGGAATTGTACGGAGAGAACTTCTAAACGTATATTTATCTACGCTTTCTACGCTTAGTTACGCTTTTTTTATTTACTTATAGAAATATCACAGCTATTTATTGGATAGGTTTAGTTTGTTTTTTTTTTTTAA
>JAKRZM010000201.1:158174-177270 GCA_036379175.1 Heliconius cydno galanthus
TATCTCGATATGTATTTTAAAACTATCTCTCCGAAATATATCCTCGTCTACCTTATATTATTATGAGTCACAAATTAATAATTTCCATTCATCAACTCTCCCTACGTTTTGTAACAAGACTCCGGGCTTCATTTTAATTAAAACCAGAACAAACACCTGTATTAAATTATTGACTGTATTGTTGTATATTATTATATATTCAACTATCATTGGAATTGGTACATACATTGCTTTCTATAAAGAAATCTATATAATAATAGGTTTATGTCGAGATAATAAATTTCAGTATAAAAGATTGTAAATTCTTACCTAAGTCAGGAATACGCGACGGCTGTGGCTTCGGTTTCCACTCGTTTCCTGGTCTTCCAAGACAGAGTGCAGCGTTAACTTACGCCACTCAACCTGCAAACCTAACGACGCTCGCATATGGTGCCATATGTATATTATAAAAAATACTTTCGACTTGGTGATATTAATGAAAAAAAAATGTAAAAGCATTTTTTATTATCCCACCTTAGAATTAGTATTATTAATCTAAATAAAAGCAAATAATTTAAAATTACCTATAACCAGCAATATTGAGCCTTCTGTATAATAATAAGGTGCAATTTAAAATGAAATAAGAACTACACAAAGAGACTTCCGCCATTGTAAAATCTCACAGTTCAGGTTGGCGTTCTCAAGATGTAAATTCTTGTCAGTAACAAGTGACACGCTTTGTCCCGCCGCGCCGTGTCGCGTGCAATACATTGCAATGTCACGCCACGGGGAACTTATTAAATGGGGGCGAAAAATTACTTGCTGTTTACTATTTTACTTAGAAAAGTGAGGTACTCCATTTTGTGTTCTTTTAGAATGTTGTGTTAACTTTTAAGGAATTCTTAGAAGAATAGTCTTGGATGTGTGGGGGTTTTATTACTATTATAGTCACATTTCAGAAAGGGTGGATGTTTTAAGAGCTTATTTAGTAATATATGATGTGCTTAGACTAAATAATAACACTTACAAGAATATAACAATACTCTCTACATTATAATTATAAAAATATACTTTTATTACAAAAATTATAAATTTTAGTAATTTATTAGATACTAAATTGTACTCGAATCCAAAATTATGTTTTAAATGGACACAGCATACTCCAATAATTTCAGGATGTCACAAAGCTTTAGTTTTAATCCAATTCCAAAAATACAGCTGAAAATACTTTCAAATATGAAAAAAATCCCGTCAAAAGAATCGTACAAATGACTGTCGAAAAACTAGGTCCGTAAAAACCAAACAACAGGGAACCTAACGCATATTTGATATTGCTAAACAAAAGGCGAGCGTGGACACCCAAAACTCGTTTAATAATTCCACCGACAAAGACACCTTCAAAGTTGGTGAATGTATGAAATGGAATGATTTGCGGCCCCGAATAATTTCAGCTCGGTAAGCACGCCCGAGCATTTCGAAATTAGCTAACTTTTTGCGGGTGACTGTAACTTTTTGGGACGTGAAAGACATTCTCCGCTAATATCTTTGTGATTATATAAATGTTTTTTTTGCTCATGCCGTGTGACAGAATTAGAAGTTTAATTATCTTTTTTCAAGTTAATTATTATTACAGAGTCAAAAAGCTTCAAAAAACGCTAATAGATATGAACATCTCACATCAAAGACTTGGAGGCAGAGAAATACGTCATTTTTTTTTGTTTTACATCCTTTAGATGAATGCTTTATTGTTACCATTTTTACCTAACTGCGCTACGCAAAAGATTATAATGTGTTTATGAGCCTATGTGTTTATGTGTGCTCCTATGTGACAACTTAACGCCTTAGCCAATTTTGATAATCGATTAATCATAACCTTGCGAAAGTTACTAAAAACATGACAATAATTAATCATCAAACACAAACGAACGTCATACAATAAAGTTATTTTTAATGAACCATTCATTACATATTTACACATGGACATTCGACATAATCATGATTGTACCTACAATAAAATGTCAAATTCATTTAAATTAATTTAGTCAATTTATTGTATTTATTGATTTAAATTAATTTAGATAATTGTAATATTCAGTAACTCAATTTATAGCTAAATTAATTTGTTTTAGAAATATGATTCGGCTGTGCTTACTACTGTCCCTGGCGGTGTGGGCCGTGGCAGACGAGGCCTCTGATCCTCAAGGTCTGCAAGGACCTGTATCAGGTAAGTCCAAGTTTTTATATAATAAAAATAAATAAAAATAAAAAAAGATTATATAATAAAAATAAAAAAATAAAAATAATACAAATAATATTATTGTATAATTATTTCAATTACACAATATCCAATCAATAATTTAAAAAACAAAGTTTTTTTTTTCATAAATAAGAATATGAACCTTTATTTAAATTCGTAAGTTGCTAGTTATACTAAAATTAGCAAATTTGAAAGATATATTATAACATTTGTATTTTCTGTAAGAAACATACTATTGGCTGGCCACACTTGGCTGCGGTAAGGAGAAAAAGTTTTAATCACAATTTGCCAGCGCACTTAAAAATTCTCGGTCGAGTTTTGCAAAATTAGGATTCGCAATTCCTTCTTAATGAGATTTTATAAGATTCGACGTTCTGTCAGGTAGAACCGAAGTCGTTAATTACAAAATAAGTTCTAAGCTAGAAATTAAATTTTATAATTTATTCAAGTAATTTTGTTTCAAACTTATTTTAGGTCGTAGCGTAGTGGGAAAAAGGGATAGTGTGTAAAGGCGACAGGTTGTGGGTTTGAGTCCCACCCATTTCATATTTCAATTTTTTCTCTAAAAGGTCTTCTTACTCCATTGGTATTTCTATATTTATAGTTTCATATGAATGTGTAACTCTAAAAACTCTTTGAGTCCAACTCAGAAGAATACGTACAAACTGGAAACTGTAAGTTAATGTTCAGAGAAATTAGGCGTCTATAAAAAATATTATAACCCATTAATAAAAATGCAATCATGATTCATTAAAGAAGAAAATATAAAAAATATATCACACGGAACTTTCCCATTGTACAAGAGTGCAGAAGGCGGTAATTAAAAAACTATTAAAGTCTTGTAATTAAGATCTGTAAGACGGCTTCAGCGTCAATAAAAAGCCCATTCGTCTGCGTCGCCTCTTTGAAAATTTATTTGCTATCAAGAAAAGTTGGGGCTACTTCAACATTTCTCAAGTCGACTGAAAAAAGAAGATCGATTTCTTTCTTCAAAGTATTCGTTAAATGTTGAATTTTTTTACAGCTTCACATTGTATAGACACTCCGCTCTCTAATTCCCATAGAAATGTGGAGACTTTGAGTGTTGAGTGGCGGAACTTAACGCCGAGTTTTGCCTCCACACCAGAACGAAGAAATGAATATATTAAATATTTCATTTTCTCAAGTGGGAATCTTAAAGAATATTACATACAAACAGTGATAGACACTATATTTTTGACATTTTGATTTTATTCTTAAAACTAAAAAGAAATAATTGAGAAGATAACTTATTTTTAAAATGGCAACACATACAAACGTTAAAATAAAAATAAATAAATCCTAAAATAATAGAGATATAAGAATTCCTTATCAGAAACACATCTACGTGTTTAATTACTCGTAGCCTCGTAGCTATTCGTAGCGTCTCGTAGAATCGTAGAGCGTATCTCGTTACTGCTACGACCGTCGATACCTCATCGCTTTCCAATTTTAAAAGAAGATTGAGTTCAATTTAAAATTATATGAACGGTGTATGCTTATGTAGAATGTACTTATTAATCATAGGAGTTCAATAATCAGTTATTTAATTTATAGAATGGAAATTATTTAGTACAAATTATATAATAGAAATTATTTAAACAATGTTTTTTAATTCTTTAAATAATATCAATCATTTACTGATTTAACCTTGGAAATAAATAGATATACGAGTAGTAGCAGTTCGTAAGTTGCTAAATAAAAGTGGCAAAATATATAAATAAATAAAATAAATCAACTTCACGCTGTATCCCGCATACAGCAGGATAGGCAGAGGGAACCTAGTGTTAAAACACTTTCGTGTTTTTCACCGCTCTTTGCCTCAACACCAGAGCGAAGAAATGAAAATATAAATGTAAATAAATATTTTATTTTCTCGAGTGGGGATCGAACCCACAACCGTCGCGTTACAGTCACACCCTTGTGCCGCTGCGCCACGACGACCTATTACGGTACAAGAAATTATATTATAATCAAATTGTTGATTTACACGAGTATAGATTGAACTCACAACCATCGTGCTTACAGTTAGATCCTATTCACTATATCACAATAGCCTTCATCTATATTTACTAATACAACAATTACAATTAAAAAACAAAAACTTAACTAATATATTTCAACAAGCAATTTAAGAAAATAATCTTCTATATTTTCTAAATTAAATTTGCATTTAATTTATTATACCTTAATGCATTTAAATAATTAAAACGGCTACAAATAGAGAGGCAAGTGCTGTTGAGCTCAGCTCGGCGAGTGCGGGCCGCGCCGGTTTTACATAAAGATCTAGGTAACCTACAGAGCTGTTACGACACGGGCTGGGCGCGTTCCCATTATTCAACACGGGTTTTTGGCTATAAAAATGTTTGTAAGTAACCTCAAACGGCTTTTTCTTTTACAAAATACTTGAATAGTAAATGAAAGTTATATATAATATTTTGTATTTTAAGAAATATTTAATATTTTAATTTCCTCGAGACTTCCTCTGGTAACGAGGCAAAGCGTGGCGTTGAGTTTCGACTCTTAACACGTGATGCCTCCATAATTGGGTGAATGCTGGGGAACGGAAGTATCTTAATGTCTAAATCTTAGGTTCCCTCTGTCTTCCCTCCTATGTGCATAATCTTTTACTTATCGGAATGATGTTTAGTTCTTAAATTAATATTTTTTCACTATGTTATTTATTTTACAAAAGCCATGCTAAAAGTAAAAAGCAATGCTAGAAATGTATATTATTGCTTTTGGTGATACAGCAAATAAATGGTTTTTATGATACAAACCAGATCCGATTTTTCATTTTAGATCTTTCTAAGAATAGCTTCAGGTTTGAAGAGGCGCACAAAGAAGCAGAACAGCTTTGACAGTATTTGTTAAAGTAAACTAATTTAAATTGAAAATTCAAAAGCAATCTCAGAATTGTTTACGATATTCTATAGTGTTGAACGAAATATTTATTTCAGATCTATATTTTTTTAAAATAAGAAAGCTATAAGTATTTTTTTAAACAGTACATTTAATAAAAAATAATAAACAAGGTTATTATGAGTAGGTTATTTAAATCTCTCAGTTAATATAAATATTATAAGGAATAAAACATTTCAATTATTTCAATCCTTTCTGACCTGAAAACAGACAGCGTAATGGAAACGGAATTTTCCCTTGACAGTTTTTCCAAAGTAACTCGAACGAATTCCACGAGGAAATTTCTGAGACAGTATTTCGTATTTAAATACTGTAGACGTTTATTATGCACGTCACATGCCTCAGTTTCTTTCGTAAGTTCTGAAAATACATGAAAAATTCTCATTCAATAAACTCGCACTTGACACTCGCTGTTGGTTTGAGAAATTTAATAAATATTAAATAGCGCCGCTTGTAGCACCTCGGGAATTTGGAGCAAGCGTACTTGCTTAACAGCTTTAATCTTACCAATTTCTTTTTGTATACAATGAATTTGTACTATGAAATTTTGTTTTTTTTATTGGAGTTAACGTATTTTACTATTTTTCTAATTATATTCGTATAAAACTATTTTTAGCTGCTTCCTTGCTGCCTAGCTGCTGTATTTTTTTTATAATATAGCTATTTTTTATAATATAGCTATATAGCTTCAGGGTAGGCAGAGGGAGCCTAGTATTACTCCGCTCCCGACTAGCCACCGAATTCTGAAAGCGTTGCGTGTTGAGTAGCGGATATAAACTCCGTGCTTTACCTCGACACAACGTCGGCCTCTCTGGCCTCTATAATCCATTTTTCCATTATTTATCCTTCTAGTTTCCAGTATTCTAAGTTTTTGTTTTTTACCTGTTCATGGTAAAAAATGTAAAATTCTTGGATATAAAATATATACGTAGTTTTTTAAAAAATAATGTAAATGACAAATATAAAACTTACTCATATGCAGGTGCAGTAAATTGTGATTTACTTTACTTGAAGTATAATGTTCACAGATAATTTCCCCCGTTCCTCCTTTGATCCTGCTTAGGGGGTGGAAACTTATACTTCCTGCCTTCCCACCTTCCGTCACTGTCTCTTAGCGAAACATGACCCCTTGTAGGTATTCTAATGAGACTTACAAAAGTGAACTTTATTGTCAAGATATCAGGGTTGACTTTTCAGTTCTTGTATTTATAAAGGATTTAAAGTAAGCTACGTAAAGGAGAAGTATAATATTAAGTTGAAAAAGTAATTTTAATTTGCACGTCGCGATGCGTCGTTGTGCTTACAAATCATGTTAAGAACATTTTATATTTTTGTATTTTTACATACGTATAATATTTACACTAGGTACCTAAACCAGGCTTCGTCCGCCTAAAGATATTTTTATATTATTAGAAATCAATCTATATTATTTCATCAATCCAAATTATAAACTTTGAATGAAATGACTGAAAGCAATTAAGAAGAAAAACAATGATCTTTTAGATTTTAGTCTGTTTGTCTGGTTTTCGATTTGTCTGACATTTAGTATTTATTTTATTTGAATCGGTTCATACATAAAAAACTTATATCCTTATAAAATATATGGTTCGACAAAATTGCTTAGTATTTTTTATTGAATTTGCTGAAATCTATGCCTTTAATTGATATCTTTCAAATTGTTTAATGCTATTTGAATACCAAAGTAATTTAGAAGTAGATAGAGTAGAACTGCATGAGGCTATGAAGCGTGGGTAATCGAAATCAAGCAATAAAACACTCCGTTCTTCACTTTCCACCCAATTTTTGAGATGATTGAGTGCCAGAACTCACCGCTTAGAGACCAGACGAGGAAATAATAATAATAATTCTTCCAAGTGGGAATCGAAACCAAAACCGCTTCAAGCATTCGCTATCCCACAGTTCCACGACACCCCCCCAAATTCTTTTGACAGTATATATTTAGCTAAAAGTAAAATATATTTTAAATATATACTACGCTGTAAAGGCTATATGAAATTTCTAGCAGTATCCGCATGCCTAGTAAGCCACAGCTTGGAACACAATGTCAGTCTTTAGTGCCCACATATTTGCATGGACATGTCCAGCTAAATGCATAGGTATGGTAGGCTACTTATACCAGCACCCGCTTCCATGCCAGGATGCTTTGTCGAATACCAAGTGGGACTAGGAATATATATTTAGTTAGTTAGTTAATTGTTGTCAGAGTGGAGATATTAATGTTACCTGTATAGGTGAATATTTTTAAAACATATAAAAAAATGTATGTAGCAGAATATTAAACATTTTATATGTTTTATAAAAAGTATTTTTCGAATTTTCGAAGCATTGCGTGCTGAGTGACGTAACTCAACGCCACGCTTTGCTTCAACGCCGGCGCGAAAAAATGAAAATATTAAATATTTCATTCCCCCGTGTAGGAATCCCATAACCGTGGCGTTTATACGCTTGTGTCTTTGCAACTTCTTAACATTAGAATCTCAGGTTCCCTCTGCCTACCCTGATATATGCGGGATACAGCGTGAAAAAAGAGAAATAAATAAATAAACAGTTATAAGCACGCCTATTTACACTATACAACTATTAATCTGTTGTATGAACGCCTGCAAACACTTGATAAGCAAAACGTTACTTACCCCTCGCATGTTTTCGAGGGAACACTAAATTAGCGATTAAGGTTAGAGTAACCAACTGGAAAATAAAGGGTTATTTAGAATATTCCTTTAAGAGAATTTTTAAAATACTATTTTTATGTATATATAGTAAATAAAATAATAGAGAGTAATGATTTCCATAATTATGTTACTACAGTAATACAAGATGTAATAAAGAACGGAACTTTGAGGTACGGAAGTGTTTTAATAAGCACGTAGTGTCCTAACACTAGGTTAGGCGAAGTGGAGACAAAAGACGAGGAAAGCAAACCCCACCACCAGATGTGGGACTAATGTGAAGAAGAAGAGAGAGAGAAGCCAGAACGATGATTTTAAATAAATGTTTTATTAAATTGGTTGAAACTTTAGCTATAAATATATGAATATTGTCTTTACAATGATAATGTTACTAAATCATGAAAGTAATTAATATGAGAAATAAATAATTGTGCAGTACAAACAGGTGAATCCACGAACGGAGCTAGTTTAAAATTTTAAAAATATAATATAAATATTTAAAATTGTCTTTAAATAGAGTCAACATGCATATTACATGTGCTGTCAACATGTATTCTCGTGCGGGCAGCGATAAGACGGGCCGGTAATCTGCTTACAGCAATCGGCTTATTGGTTCAGCGGCTCCCATCGTATTAAAAATACACGAACGACTCTGTTTGCTCTCGAAACAGTGTATGATCGAAAATGAACATCGCCGTACACAGAGCTGTTACGTGAAAATAATCTTTTTTTTTCAACCAAATTCATACCTTTATTGTGCTTCACGCTGTGGCAGAGTGCTTAGCTTAGTGTTAAGACACTCCACTTCCCACTATAATTAATAATAAAAGACTATATATTTCGTGGCTAAATATTTCATTGAATTAATAAACAAGAAGCAATACCTTTTTTTTTCACTTTCACGCTGATTCCCGTCTATAGCAAGGTAGGCAGAGGGAACCTAGTGTAAAGATACTCGACTTCCCATTTTCCGCAGGATGAGTCATTGCGTTGTGAGTGGCGGAAATAAACGCCGCGCTTTGTCTCGTTAACCGTATTCACAGCCGTCACATTTACTCAATTAACTATGGTTGTCTATGCATATATTATCTATATGCACATAATAAAGATATGGTAAAAAGATAAAAATAGTAAGTTCTATTTTCTGTGCGAACGTATTTATATTGTTGTGTAGAAATAGACGTTACGGATCAATTATATAACATTTACTATAGAAAAGTTCACCTTATCGTCTCATCTTTTGTATTATAATAATATACATTTTCTTAATGTTTGAACATTGTAACATTATATTTATTTAATATATAAGTATAGTATTTTGTTAAAAAATCTGAATTATTAAACATATTGAATGCATTTTGGTATTTATTTTAATTGTAACAAAGTATAGTAACAGTATGCGGTGCTAAAATAACATATAGTTATTTCTTTTTCCACAAAAAAAGGCAATAAATCACAGTGTCGATATGCATCGGTGTATAGAGGAACGAGTAACAGGAACGTATAAATTCTGAATCGATGCGATTTTTTGGAATCGAGCCAAGTGGGTAGATTTTTAAATGGCGGTTGAAGGCTTCCGGCGGAAACCAAGGAAATGAAGAGGATTCTACCGCCACCTACAACTTTCGACACGACACTTGTCTTGACACGGGAAATGAAAAGTGATTTTTCGAAATGAACGAATCTTTTATTAATAAAACTTCTCTCTTTAATACTCTTTACAAAAACAGCAATACTAGATTTGGATTTTGGGTTTTTTTAGGGTTCCGTATCTTGAAAAGTGAAATAGAACCCTTATATTTTCACTTTGTTGTCTGTCTGTCAAAACATATACCTGCAAACTTAAATTTATCTACTTTTATAAGTGGTACTTCCCTTAGAGCTACAATCCTGAAAATGGTACGGAAACGTCCGTGGGCGAACCTGACTCGCTCTTAACCTTTTTTTTATATTTATGATCAAAGAAGAGCTACTTGTACTTTATACTGTATAAAGTCACAATGCATTTCTTTAAAGTAAACCTAATCTTGAAAAGCAGTCTTTTGTTAATCTGTGAGTTAATTCTCACAGAATATAATTCTGTGTAAGTGCTATACAGACTTTAAAAAATCCAAGACCACTGGTATTTCAGACAACTCTCATAAATTGTGTTGGAGTAATTCAAGCAGTTCTCCAACTTTACGAGCACTAGCATTGTGTTTTATTCAACTGATAAAGTAGATAGGACGGAAGAAATGATGCACTCACTGTGGCTTTTAGCTTACGAGAGAACCCTTTTAAAATTACAGTTCCTTAGAACTGGTTAGTTTATCTCTGGCGTAAAATCTCAACGGTATACTTGGATTTATTTAATATGATCTGAAAAATGCACTTGTATTTTTATTATACTCGTTATTTTTCTTACTTTTGACGTTTTATAAGACGACTATAATTTATAACGTAAAAAACCTCTTTTTACTACGTAAGTTCGATCTACTCTACTCAGCGGCAGGCAGAGTGCGGCGTTTAGTTCCACCACTAAATAAAATGTCAAGAACTTCTGTCGCTAAATTTCACTGAAGAAATTTTGATATATTTTCTCAGTAAGTACCAGCACACTTAACCTACGCAGTATCACATGGCAGTAAGCGTTTTCGTCGATAAAAACAAATTAGAATTGGCCGAGGCCGAGCCGCTTAGCGACAAAGCTGTTTGCAAAACACGGCAAATTGCTTCCATTAGTGCGCATTACGCCATCAGGCGGGACCGCGGGACACGCGGGACACGCGGGACGGTGACAGCCTGCCTATTATATATATATATATTATGTATGTACAGACACACAAACAAACCCTAAAGGAAAATATAACTTGGCTCTTTCATATAAGGCCTATATTTCATTATCTTGCAAGGCAATTGAAAATATATCAGTGATAAACCCTAGGGTTATATCGAAGTGTTTACACCAAAATGTGCTTTATCGGTATAAAAATGGATATTCTTCAACGTTACAGAAAAATATAATATTAGATCGTCGAGTGATGGCCGTTGACACGTAGCGTGGTTAACTGAAATATTACTTTACCATATAATTTGATTTGAGGCCAGTCGTGGCGCAAAAGTAGTAATATGCGACTATAAACGTGGTAATTTTTGGTTCGATTCCCACTTAATGAAATAATATATTTTATATTTTCGCTCAGGTACTGAGGCAAAGCGCGTCGTTGATTTCCGCCACTTAACACGCAATGCCTTCAGAATTCATTGGAAAGCGAAGAATGGATATATGTTAATGAGGATGAAGTAACATTAGGTTTCCAGGTTCCCTCTGTCTACTCTATTATGTAGGGATACAGCGTGAAGCTTAGAAAATGTTACGATTACTTAGAAAATATTAATTGTATTATCGATAATAATACAATACCATTTTCGATATAACAGAAGAAAGCCTGGCACTGACAGAAAAATAATGCGAAAGCACGAAGCGGAAACAATTCGTCCTTCCACTGCCCACGAAAAGCAATTTGCACAGTAAGCGGTTCCGCTTTTCCCAATTTCCCAGCAATTATGATTTTATGTAAAGGTTACAACACAACTATACTGTTAATAATATAATATGTTCAGTACAATTTTAGTTAAAAAGACAGAAGAAACAGAAGAAATATGTTTTTGGTATAGGCTGCCAACTACAAGATATTTAAAAGATCAATTTCAGAAATTTCCTTTTATAGCTTAATACTTGAGGCCAGTCTTGGCGCAGAAGCATAAGTGTAAACGCGAGGAGTTATGGGTTCAATCCCCACTCGAGGAAAAAAATGTTTATTTTAATTTATATTTACATTTCCATATTCTGGTGTTGGTTAAAAGCGCGGCGCAACACGCAATGACTCCAGATTTCGGCGAAAAATGAGAAATGAAGTGTTTTAACACTAGGTTCCCTCTGCCTCTAATTTATTTTATTTTTATAACTTAAATAAGCATTGTTCTATTCAATGTTGGTAAAATCAAGGAATTCATAATAAAACACACACCACAACCAGACTTTTCAAATTATATTCCAGCAAACATCGTCTCCGCTAATAAGATAACTTAAGAGGGAGGACTGAGAGGAAGAGAGAGTACTCAACTATTATATGAATCCCTGTCATTATCCATTCCTCTCATTACATTATTCTTAAAGTTATTCTTTTTAAATTTGATTTTTGTTTTTCCTTAATTCGGTCTTCCTTTTTTACGGTTCAGACAAAAAGAGCTTCTCCTCAAAACTTGAATTAAATAAAATTTAAGAATTATTTACTTATTTAATTTGAATTAAACATAAATTGAAAATATAAAAATATTTTAGATATTTTAAAGCTTTGTCTTACTATCGTCACGTCCAATAAGATATATCCCAATAACAAAGAAAAATATTTGTGACAAATAAAACAACTTTCGCAATTAGTTGTTTACTTTTAGCAAATATTCTACGCTGTTGGCTTACAAAGGAGTGATTCCAATTAGAAAATGTTATTAATACTTTAATTAGTTTTTTTTATTTGCATTGCCATGTAAAAAATAACAAGTATATACTTTGTGCCAAAGGCACACTAATACAAAACGGGAATAAAAAATATTAACGTTTGAAATATCAAAGGTACATAAAATTTTAATTAACTCGTATAAAACGTAATATTATGCTTTAAAACAAAATCTAAACTACTGCAAAACGTTCCCTTTCAGAGATAGCATTTAAATTTTGTAACTTTTTCTCTATTTAGAGACGAGCAAATAAGCAATGAGATTGCAATGCCGCAATGAGAAACTATTCATGTTGTTTTTAAATATAAACCACAAACTCATGTAATTTTGAGAATTTTGGAGAGTAATTGCGCTTAATTTTTAAATAAAAGATATAATTGATGAAATGTTGACCCTATTTCACTTATTTTAATTAACATTACAGCTTCACGCTGTCCTGCACATAGCAAGGTAGACAGAGGGACACTGGCAACCTAGTGTTAAATCAGCCCTCAATTAAGAAACTTTCGTTCTCCATTTTTTGCAGAATTCTGAAGGCAGTACGTGTTGAATGGCGGAACCGAACGCCGCGTTTTACCTCGTCACCACCCATAAATTTTTCTCTTTCCTTTTTTTTATTGTCCTCCAGATATTTTTTCCTTTACTAATTTTTAAACTTTAAGCATTTCAGGTTTCGTATCGCTTTTCTGTAAAGAATCTTCTTTCAGCGATCTCTTTCTTTTAGCATCGCACTCAAAGCAGGGTAGGCAGAATTTGTATTAAGACACTCCGTTCCATTTTCAGTAGAAATCGAACCTATAACCTTTTGCGCCACGACTGACTACAAAAAAAAGTTGCTGACTAGAATACTATTTTACAATATATACCTATAATAAGTTTAAAGAAATATATATATGTTGTTTACAATACAAATATACATGTAAGACCACTAGCACAGTATAGAGATAGCGTTGCGAGTGTTCACCCCCAGCTTTCAACACCCCATAATCGATCGATCGCGTTTCCAATAAAGGGTGTTTACTTAGCATTATTCAAAATATTTGCTACAATGTTGCTACGCTTTCATTCAATGGTACTTTGAATCGTTTCATTTTAATGGTTAAATACGTATTGTTGAAGTTAATTGATATGTTTTGTTAGTTAATGTTAGAGTTCAATTACAGTATAGTTAGTATACAATATAGTAATAATTGTAAATTAAAAAAATATTGTGACTGTAACGAGACGGTTGTGGGTTCGATTCCCACTCGGGGAAATTAATTAACATTTCGTTCAGCCATCAAGGCATAAGCCCAGCGTTCAGTTTTGCCACTCAAAACGCAATGCCGCCAAAATTCTGAAGAAAGTGGGAAGCGGAGTGTCTTAAAAAAAATTTTGATAAAGATTTAGATAAAGGTAGGTGACCTTTATCTAAATCTTTATCAAAATTTTTTTGAAATCAAAAATCTGTCTCTTCTTGTTTAAAATTATAATTTGTAAATACACAGACTCAGGAATTTTATATTAATTTGGATAATGCTTCATTAATAAAATACAATTTAATAAAAAAAGACTCACTACAAGTAAATAAAATAAGATTTTACGACACAAAAGTAATACCTCTCATCTGAACTCAGAATTACCTTAATTACAAGCCATATGTGACGTTCCCGTAGACTCGTAGCGGCTCTACGAAATTAGCTACGAACAATGCCACTGATATTATCGCTACGTAATATTAAAGGCTTACAGGCTTATTTTACGAGAGCGAATGTAGGGATGGATTTTTTTAATTACGAGTCTTGTAAGTGGAGGTCTTTATTTTTTTATATTTGTATATATGCTAGTGGCATTCAACTTCGTTTTGCATTTAAATCTGTCCAATAGTTCAAAAGATGTGAGTGTACAAACGGACAGACGAAAACTCTTAAAACTATATTCATGTTTTGTTACCATTTTTATACTAAACTAAATTTTTTTTTTTTAAATAAAAATATTTAATGAACAGAGACACTCTTTTACTGTTTTATTATAAAATAGATAGATAATGTATATATATATAGATAAATAAAAAATAATTAAAATACATTTGTATAACATATATTATACAAATAAAACCTCAAAATAAAAATAATATTCCACGAACAACTCCCTTTAAAAGTAATCGGCGTGAAGAATATTGTCTAAAAGAAAATGGAAAATGAAAATTGATGTGCTGTCGAATTAAGCGCGCTGATAAATGATAACGAATACATTGGCTTATCGAATGAACGAATTGAATGAATAACAAGACATTTTCCATTTTGTTACACAAATAAATTTGTAAGGACAATAATTTTTACTTATTGCTTAATTTTTATTAAGTGACTAGATTTTTTTTTATATTCATTCCGCTTTAGTAGCTTAGGCAGACAGAATCTAGTGTCTAGTGTAAGACACTCTGTTTGTCGCCTCCCGCCTAGTATTGCCGCCCGCACATTGCGAGTTTCGTAGCGGAACTCAACGCCGCGTATATTCACAAAGAGAAGAAATAATATTAAATTATTCCTTAGTTCTAAGTGCGAAGAATGATTGAATTTAATAAATAACAAAACGTTTTTCGCTGTTATACATAAATGAAAAAGACGATATTTTTTACGAATCTTTGCAAGTAAGCAGTTGAATGACTGAAAACGCATTGGTCGTGTATTCGATGCCCATTTAGGAGAGTGAATTATTTTCATCATTTCATCAGTCCATTCTTTGTCATATAAAAATGAACCAATATAAAAAGCAGTCACGCTGAAAACACCATCATTTTTCGTCGGATTACTTTACTGAGGGTGCATAATTAATACTGTACACAGTAATAAGTATACAGTAGTCGCTAGATGATGAATTATAATTTGTAAGATTATCAGAGTGACCTACCTCTCTCTTAATTTGTATGTATGTCATGTTTTTCCACCTGCTCGTAAGCGAATCACGTATCGCTGTGAACGCGGAACACCCGCATGGATTCATTTGCTGTACTGATTTATAAACTTAATGTTTTACGTGACACTTCCAGATATAATCTTTTGTTATTTTTTAATCTTACATTATTAAATAAATAATACAATAGTCATAATAAGTCTTTGAGCCCATCAAAACGCACGCAAAAACGCAAAATAAAGAATTTATTGTTATTATTATTATTAATTCTCTAGAGAATGAATTATTTTTATTGCTATGGGGTAAGTGGAGAACCGAAGTGGCCTTAGGAATAGAGAATCTTTACACTAGGTTTCCAGATTGGTAGAGAAACGTAAATTGAGTTAAAATTATTTATTTCGTTGTTTTTATATTATAATTTACTACCTAAAGAAAAAAAAACTAATATAATAGCTTTAACAGTATCATATATAGGCAATGCTCACTAAGCCAAATACGCGGCCCTCAATTCCAGTTATGCCAATTTAATACAAACAACAGAACTAGCCATTTCAACGGTCGAGCATGAAATATATGGGGACGAAAATAAAAATGGCCGCCGGGGTCGAGACCGGGATAACAATGGTAAAAATATGCTTCACGAATAAACCACTCGAATTACATTAACCTACATCCTATTCATCCCTGATTTATTTTTCGGGATAAATGTTTGTTTTATTTTATAAATGTTGACGTTTTAAATATAAAATTTATTATAATTTTCCCTTTCCTAATAGGATTATAAGGGCTCCCCCCCTAATGTAAATATTCATTATTTTTAAATTTGACATTTTACTTGTCGAGCTTGGTTTAAAATTGGGCAAATTAAATTTAAATAAAGACTTCTAAATTTTCTTAAATTTAAAAGAGATTGGCAGCCTAATCTTGTTAACTATCAAATATACGGTATAAAAAATATAAATTATAGGTATTCCACAGAAAAAAAATCATTATAAGTTTAAACATTTTTATTCATAGTTTTTTTCCTAATTTGCCTGGTCCTTAACTAATTGTCTTGCAATATACATACGAGTATAAGATAGAGAAGAATAAAATATTTTTATTTTTGCCATAAATATAAATTAAAATGTAACGATCTTGATAATTTTAAGTCTCCTATATATTTCATAACGACTGTTACGTATTTTACTTAAACTAAGTAATGGGATGTCGTAAAAGCCTACTATCGTCGTAAATTAAATTAGCATTGGTATTAAATGTCTCGCGTGTGCTTAATGTAAGTAAACTTTGACAATCACTCTTCATAATAATTCACTTAGGGGGCATATATAAAGTATATATATCTTTATATATTTATCAAAGAATTTTTAAAAGATATAAAAAAATATCATTTTATTCCGATAGCGTTTTATACAGCGTGTATCCCACACGTACTAGAATAGACAGAGGGAGTCTAGGAACCTAGTGATAAGACACGTTTTCTATTTTCCGCCGAATTCTTGAAGCATTATGTGTTAAGTGGCGAAACTCAACGCCACCCACAGGTCCAGCTTTTCAGCTTCACGCTGTATCCCGCATGTACTAGGGTAGGCAGAGAGAACCTAGTGTTAATACACTCCGCCCCCCACTTTCCGCTGAACTCTGAGGGCATTGCGTGTTGAGTGGTGGCACTCAACGCCGCACATTGCCCTGATTCCATAGCGAAAAAATGAAAATATTAAATATTTCATTCTAATATTTCCTTCAATGCAAAATTGAACCCACGACCTGTCGCGTGTACAGTGACGCGCTTGTGCCACAACTGGCCTAGTCATAGGCTATATGCGGTAAAAACCATGAAAAAAGAAACATATTCTGGACTTTCACATTCAATGGAATTGTAGGTCAACAGTACCATGTTTTTTTTACTTGTAAATAAAAGAACATTGCCCCAAATTATTTTCTAGCTAGGTCATAATAAAAGTAGGCTTATTTCATAAACAAATGTATAAAATACATGCAAACAGTTCAATTAACTCTTGGACTATTTTTAATATTATATCTGAATACGCTTTTAAGCAATTCAAGTACATTTAAGTTTATTATATGAATGAGGTTAAATATTAATTTTCAAAAAAGATTTTAAAATGAGATTCTTATTATATGGGACAGGTATAAGCTTAATTGCTTTTAACATTAATAAAGAAGCTTACAAACATACCAAAAGACGTCAATTACTTTTTTAATTGACATTAAATTATTTCAATTAACTCTTTTATAACTTTTTTATAGTGTATCCCGCACATAACAGAGTAGGGAACCTGGTAACATAGTGTTAAAATACTTCGTTCCATTACGCATAGAGAGATCAAATTCCTGAAACTTTTCGTGTAGATTGGTGGAACTCAACGCCTTGCTTTAACTCGTTACCAAAGCGAGGAATAGAAAATATTAAATATTTCATTTCCCTGAGTGAGAATCGAACCTACAATTTGTTACATTTACAACCACACATTTGTCCATACTACAGTAGAGTAGACAGAGAAAACTTAGTGTTAAGACACTCAAAATTCGCTTTCTCTCCAAATTTGTGTAGAGTGGCTTTTAATTGAGGCACTGCTCCTTAAGTGTCGTGTTTATTTCATCAGAGCAGAAATTAAAAATAAATAATTCCAAGTGAGGATCAAACCCACAAATATTACGCTTACAGTCAGATGGTGCTCCACTGCGCCACGATGCCATATCATTAAGTCCTCTCTGCCTTTACTCATAAAACAGAACATATGTAAAAACAATAACAATTCACAAACCCCAAATAAAGTCGTTACAAAAAATTCACTTCCTTAAATATTTATTGTACAGTCAAGTTAATAATAATAAAAATAAGGAAACCATGGTGTTCTTAACGCGATATATTGCAGAAAAGATTGCCTCGTGCGCTCTCAGCCATTTTATATTAAGCCGATTATTCGTACGTGGAATACATCATTATTAAATGGATTCGTTGGCTGAAGGGGTTGCGTGATCTTAAAATCTAATGTGTTTTTTCATCTATAATAACAATAATATAAATTATAATACAGTGTGTGTGTGTGTATTTGCAATTGTTAAAGAGAAAAGAAGAAATAGCTCTAATTCTTCTTTTATATGTTGAGATAGAAGAAGAAAATCTCCACTCTGTCGAGTTCTGCCACTCTATACACAATATCTCGAAAGTTGGGTGAAAAGAAGGGAACGTAAAGCCCTAATACTACTTCCTTCTATCTGCCCTGCAATATGGAAGAAAGTGAAGATGAGAGAGAGAATATGGAATGAAATATTTGACATCTTATCGGATATAAAACATTTTAAAGAGCTATTAAATGTAAGAAATATAAGATAAAGAGAGAGCGATAGAGAAATAATGTTATCGTTACTTTTAAATAATGTCTCAATAACTTTTTAAATGTCCTGTTGTCTTTTTAAATTTCAAGTATCTTTCTATCTACTAAGCTCGATTATATAAAAAGCATTTATGCGGATAATTTTCTATATTTACGGCTTCATTTTCATATAATAAAAATTCTCAGAACTGTTGACTAAGTGAAACATGAAACGAAATTGAGACTTTTCATGTCTCGTATTACACTTCTCTGTATTAAACTTACATCTTTGTGTAGATTTCTCCTGTTAACTTTGAAGTTAGCGTTATTTTCCTGCGAGAATGAAATTCAGTGTTGTCGAGAAAATATGAAACTCCACAGATATATTTTATTTGCCCGGAACACCGGCTTCGTGCTCTCGGCATACTGAAAATACTTTTCCTGGATATTCTTTGTGATTTGCTACAATAGGAATAGGAAAATCTATAATATATACG
>JAKRZM010000201.1:183002-206897 GCA_036379175.1 Heliconius cydno galanthus
TTACTCATGATTACATTACAGAAAAAAAAATGAACAAAGAGTAATATTTGTAGTCCTGGGACTTGAAAAACCATCACAGGGTGTCGGTTTTTGCGATATTTTTTAAAATCAATATAATATGAAAAATACATGACAAAGATTTTTTTTTATATTTTTCTCATAACTGTCACGACTTGGTCTATCACCTGGTTTCGTTTTATCGTTGACTCCTGGGACACCCTGTATATATATATATATACTATTAATATGTTAAATAGTAAACGAGCTATAAACGTGATAGGTTGAGGGTTTGATTTCCAGTTAAATACATATAATTTGTATTTTCATTTTCTTGGTCTGGTAACGAGGCAAAATCTGAAGTTAAGTTCCGCCATTCAACACGCAGTGCCTCCAGAATACGATGGAAAATGGGGAACGGAAGTCTTAATGGGAACGGAGTGTCTTAACACTAGATTCCCAGTTTCCGTCTAGGTATCCTAGTATGTGCGGTATACAACGTAAAGCTAAAAAAAATAAAATATACAAAAATATACGATATGACACCATCGTTGTATAACATTATTCTTCTTCTCAATGTGCTCTCCTAGTGGTGGTTGGGATGACACTATTATGAAGCTTGATGTTGAGCTTGACGTTACCTAAATAACAGTTTGCAATTATGTAAGTATTTCGATATTTTTTTTTTAAATTGGAACACCAAAGTAAAATTACCTTTACCAAACTTAATAAAAAAAGCTAAATAAGAAATTTCTATAGCAAAATGTCCCTGGAACACCCCACAAAAATATCTTACAAAAAACCAAGTTATCGTCGGCGTCGCATTAATTAAATGAAATCCTTAGAAAATTTACAAACGATTCGTTAATTTTGTCGTGCTTCGTAAGACTTTGTGCAGCTTTCCTTTGATTGAAATTTATTTTAGATTATTAAATGAAGCCATTGAAAAAGGAAAAGACTTGTAGTTTATGAAATAAAAGCTTTAATTTTTTTTCAAAGGAATGTAAGTGAACAAATATTTTTATACATTTATACTTTACTTACTTAAAAAATAAAAATCGCATATTATAGGATAGCTTGTTTATATTTAAATATTTTAATAAATCTTTAAGCTTTAAAATTTTAAAAAAGCACAAAACAATCAATAATAGTAATATAAAAAAATATCATAATATTTTTTTCTATGTCTCTGATATTTTTTCTACTCGCTACTGGCCTAGTTACAGTATACAAATTTAACATATAGAATTTAAACTGACAAATTTAGGTATAAAACGGTGTTAAACCCTCACATTTTCCACCACTTAAGTGAGTCATACTTACATACACTATACTCGTATATACGTATATGTAAGTTCATAATACAAAATGAATTACCTTGAAACTTGGGGTACGTTTGAGCAGCTAATTACTTTAGAGGTACTAAGTGAATCGAGTTACGTTACAAGGCGGTCTGTTTCAGTAACAACTGAACGATATGAAGTTACTTCACTGTTTACAGTAAACAACTGTATATATTATAGAATAAAACTGTGTAAAAGACAGTAATATACTATTGAAGCGCAGTAAAAAGATTTTGTTTTCTTTACACTGTATCCTGCATGAAGCAGGGTAGGCAAGGGGAATCTAGGAACCTAGTGTCAAGAATGGCGTGGCGTTAAATTCTGACATTTAAGTCGTAATTTCCTAATTTCATTCATAAAGCGGAGAATGGAACAAATTGTCTTGACAGGTGTCCAGGCTCTCCGCTTACGATTTGCAGTAGATGTGTGAAATAAAAAAGTATTCTGTGACCTTAATGAAAACCACATCCAAATAGTTATAGTCAATTAAGATACACCGCAAATGCGCCATCGTAATACAGTGTGCTGTGACCGAGTGGCAATAGTTGTGGGTTGTGGCTTGAGGAAACGTGTATTATCAATACAAATATTATTTGTTGAAACTGTACATATATACATATATATTTCTCCGCATTGATTACGTAAAATAGAGTTGGTTCACTTCATCTGACCCTTAATATTATAATAAGTGGAGATTGTAGTAATTTATCACTAGATTATATTTGCTATTAAGAACACATAAACATTTTAATATAGGCGTACCCGTACCTCGTAGACGCTTTGTAAGCGCTCTAATCCAATTAAATGAACGTTTATGTCGAAATTATTAACTACATTTTTTACAATTTTTACAAATTCTACTCTCTAAAGTTAATCTTTAAAATCAGCCAAGTGTGAGTCAGACTCAGGGCAAAAAGTCACGTTTGGTGTATGGGAGCCTCCCTTTAAATATTTATTTTGTTCTCTTTTTTCATATTTGTTGTTAGATAGAAATACATCATCTATGAAAATATGTTTATCTATGAATCAATATGTCGAACTATCACAGTTCATGATATACACACAGCCTGGTGACGAACATACAGAGGAGTTTTAGGGCCCCTTTTTTACTCTTTATATACGGAACCCTAAAAATCGTCGATTTAAACAAGTTTTTTAATTTCATTCAAGTATCTTTAAATTTCACTAATCTCACAAAACTTAAAAGGTAAAAGGAATGTAACTATGATAAGAACTCCAATTTAAAGTGAACCAGAAAACGAAAAAGATATTAATAGTTGTAAGCATGGACGTGAAATGTTCTTGAATACGCTTTCATAGCAAATTATTTTGAAACTTACACGAATAATGCATTTCCTTACTACAGCCAAAACATTACCTTGGAAAGATTCCAAACGTGAACTTTTAGTCGTGATTACCATATAAGCTTTTGAGCTGAAATCAAAATCGAAAGCTTATAAAGTAAGATGATTCTTTTTTAGGGTTACGTACCTCAAATGGTGGAAATGGAACCCTTATATCACTTTATTGTCTGTCTGTCCGCCTATCAAGACCATTTATACAGAGATCGCGTGCATGTATTAATCTGTAATTAATATTAAATATTTAGGCTTATGATCTCGTGAAGCACAGAAATATCAAGCTTCTACGTCAACGCAATGAAAAGATACGAACATTTATGTATCGATCTTCCTGCATTTTGTGCAAGAAATTGTCCGCGTATCTTTAAATATAAAAATAACTATTTCAAAGTAATTATAATAGTTTCAATTTGGCAATAAAAAATATTGGACAAGCCACGGCTAATTGTTATTTAAATACAGAGAACGATAATATAATAGCGCAAAAACCATTCATATTCTGGACCAAATAATCATATTTTAAGACGAAACAAGTCTCTGTAATGGAAAATAGGCATTAACAAAGAAACGTTTCAACCAAAACGAGAATAACTAGGCTTAAATCTTTTGACATTTATTTAGGGGTCGTTATCACGTTGTAGATACTGGAGACTGGAGAGGTTATAGCATAAAACACATTCATTATTATTATTACTACAAAACTCTCTGCATCTGTTTCATAATTCTCGTTTTTGGCTTCTCACAGAAATATGATTGTAATAAAATTCTCTTCTTATTGCTTATATTTTGGGCTTGCATGAGGGGTAAAACTGACGAAATTGGCACAAACAAAAATATCCTTTGGCCGTCATCTGACACCTGTCACCCGTCATTCATCCCACATCATCAGTCATCCGTCACCCATCCTGCATCATAAACCATGAGATGCCCGTGAATTGACACTGCTCTATAAGATATAAAAATTAATATATTTTTTACATAATCCGTGTCTCTACATATACGATTTTGTTCAATAAATTATTTGCATTTCTTTTAGAACCAACAATCAACGAAGGCGACTACGCAGTGTACGTCGGTCGTTGGACCAACTGTGCCATTGAGATAGATCGATCAAAGCCCGTTGAAAAATATGTGCTGTAAGTACGCGTTGAACCACTCATACATTAGTTTTGCTTATTAAGTGACGGAACTTAACGCCGCATCTTACTGGAAAGGCGAAATGAAAATAATCTACCCTTAGCGAGGTTCGATTTCTAACCCAGTAACTTAATTTCATTTTATAACTTAATTCATAATATTAATATAATATTTTAATTCCTATTTAACGTAATACAATGTCATATATGTAGATATTTGTCAATGATAATTAAAGGCATTCTTTAGGGAGAGGAGGAAAACATTTTCCCTATGTAATTTAATTAATATTGTATTATGGCATTTATTGACAAATAATTTCTTCACATTATACTCGTATTCCGCATGTAGCAGGATAGACAGAGAGATCCTAGTGTTAAGACACTCCGATCCTCACTTTCCGCCGAATTTTTGGTGGTGGAATTCAACGCCGCCTCTTATTGAGTAATATTATTATTTTATTGTGTAGGTTCAGCATACGTCTAGAATCTGACTCCTTGGTACACACACCTCGCCTGGGCCTGCAAAGACGTCAAGTGCAATGCCGCAAAAAGGACGGAACATTTGTTGAGCCTTTGTAAGTTTTTTTTTTAGCTTCACCTTGACCATGCGTGTTGAGAGGCGAAACTCAACGCCGCGCTTTTGTTTTGGTATCAGAGCGAAGAACTGAAAATATTGATAAATAATAATTCACTCCCCTGAGTGGGAATCGAACCCACAACCGTTGTGTTACAGTCACACTGCTTGTGCCTCTGCGATGCGATGGCCTCGTTGTAAGTTCAATTACATTTTTTAAAGAAAATACATACTTATTATATTTTTTATTTGACATTTTCTTTTTATGTAAAACGGTTACACGAGTAATTTGCATATATTTAAGGATATGAGCATAGTAAACTCAGAACTAGACAAGTTTTCCTTTTATGTATTTCAAAATATTTAGAGACTGTAAGTATAATGGTATATTGAATTTGCATTTTATATATTATATATTTTTTCAGCTTCACGCTGTATCCCTCATGTGGTAGGGTAGACAGAAAGAGCCTAATGCTAAAACACTCTGCTCGCCACTTTCCACCGAATTCTGGAGCCATTGCGAGCTGTTGAGTGACGAAAAATGAAAATATTAAATATTAAATTTTCTTGAGTTCAAACCCACAACCTATCGCGATTATAATCACACTACTGTATTGTAAGGGCACCTACGCAACGACTGGCCTCAACATTTATCCTCTTACATCTAAAAGTTTTCCATATATCCGTATCGTAAATTATTAGTTTTTTTTCTTTTGATATCGTTCTCGTGCATAAGTTAGAAAATGATCAAACTTTTAATATTCTGCGCATAAAGTTATGGAGAAACTAAAGTTTGAAGTGGACGATCCCGGAGAAGAAAATAAATCCACATCGAGGCCGTAATGGAACCCAACTAGCAAACAAAAGTTTATTTTTATAGAAACGATTCTTAGGAAACTGCTCTCTGTGGTAGAGTTCGCTAGTTATTGGAAGACAGGGCTTATATAACACGTTACACGTTATTTCAGTTTATATTGTTTTTCGATTTTTAGGATCTAAACTGTAAGAATTCAGAATATAATAATACTTCATGTTTAAAAAAAATTTACTTTTACTTTCCTTTTTTATCGTTGATGCGAGTCACTTATCTTTTATCCTGTATCCTAACAAATATGTTCAATATATCCTAACAAATATGTTCAATACAGGCGGCAAAATCCATTTTTCGGACAAAACATGCAAATTTTTATTTAATGTTAATGTCATTCCATTAAATTCTGGATAAAGAATTAACAAAACAATCCTCCGAAGAACATATCAAAATCTTATGTTGAACGAAACGTCGTAGAGCAACACCGATGCACAGACAAAATAAAAAAAAATGTTTTGAGTTCTACTTCTTAAGGAATACATTTTCTTAATAATATTTTTTTTCGTATATCTTCCATAAACAGACAGCGATTTTTATTAAAAGTATAGTCAATCTATACTATTTTTTATATTAAAAGTATAGTCAATCTATAATATTTTTTTGCTGATACTATTTTTTTCCTTGACATTTACTGAGTTACAAATGACAAATTACGTGTAATTGTAATTACCCTTATTTGTATATATTTCAATTTTCAATTTAAAAATAGATATCTAATCTCTACTAAAAAAAACTTTTTGAAATAACAAAGATATAACGTATTCATAAGATATGTCACCGAAGGAACAGCATCTTAATATTCATCTTAAACGCTAAGTAGATCAGCACGAGCACGTTCGCGAGCACCATTTTTATGGCACATCGTCTAAACTGGGGCATTGCCGTCGGCTATTGATCGATTGCCACTTCTACCTATTTTAATGTCACTATTTCCAACAATGTTTCATTTTCATGGACCTCTTTTATCCTCTTTTGACCTCTTTCATCCTCAGCAAGACATTGTCAGTATGTAATAAAGTTACTTATTTTATAGTTTCTGAAGCGAATTTAAGTACCTTAGCTGGAGGTTTTTTCCTCTTACTATTAAGAATGAAATGGCAACATGACACTTCAAATATAGAAATGTGTCACATTTTCTTTAGATATGTCATAAAGAATTCATACATAACTTTTATTTAAAATGTATACATAAGTACGAATATATATATTTTAAATGAATTTACATTATTGTGAATAAATTGTATATGCAAATTTGTATTTCTTTTGTTTTAGCTTTACGTAGAAGGAGCCTAGTGTTAGAACACTCGGCTCCCCACTTTCCGCTGAATTCTGGAGGTATTGAGTTTTTAATGGTGGAACTCTACACCATTCTTTTGCCTCGAAACTAGAGCGAAAAAAATAAAACATTTCATGTCCTCGAGTAGGAATCGAACCTACATCCTGTCGCGTTTGTCGCGTCACACACTTGTGCCGATGCGGCATGACTAAGCTCCTATCATCAAATTTATTTTTACTTCTTTAATCATTTTCTTCTGGTTGTAAATAATAGTTATGATTTTGTAGATACTGTGGCATCGCAATAGCAAATATCGGAACAACTCGCGTGTGCGTCATGCGTGAAAGCTGCGTGTTAGCTGAATGGTTGCCATGGCGACCGAGATCAGATGGTGCTTTAGTACGAACGCGACGATTGCGTAGACTTCCGCAAGGTAAAGTTTTAAATTGAAAGAAATCTACTAATATTGTATGTTTTAAGCAATATATTTTGCTTAAAATCATTATATATTAAAGAATTAAAAAAATACTACAAAACTCAACTTTTTTTTAATAATTTTTTACTAGAAAATATTGAACTTACGTTTTTTAACAATATTTTTATTAACAATATATTTCAAATGTTTTCTTAAACATAAAGTGGATTTAAATTGCTTTTTTAAAGATTATTAAATTATAATAAGGTGGTGGAAAGGAGTGCGATGTAGTGGAAGAAGTACGACCTGCAGTACTGGAGGCGAGCGCGCACTGGACCCCCGGCCCTTGGGGACCATGTCGAGTTTCTATTGAACAACCCGTTGCTGCAGTACCTAGTAAGACTAGAAATAAATATTTATACTTTACATACTAGCCTATAGTTATGGTTCTCTTTCTGATTAAGCAAATAAGTTTGTACTTTTACCAGATTTTAGCATTTTTTTATCCTTGTCTGACGAAAACATGACGTTTTAATAAGAAGATAATTAACTTCCGGTGCAAGTTAAACAATTAACAATTGAAAAGATATTTAAATTATAAACTATGTTAGTATTCATCATATTGTATTTTAATATGAACTAATACTAATAATAAAATTAACTCTATTATAATGTTAATATTAACCTAATTAAAAGCCGACGATGACGAAGATGACGCGGACGACAATGACGCTATATACGACGAAGATGATGACGAATCAGACGAAAGTGAGAAAGACACTGAGTCCAGTTGTGGTGGTGGTGTTCAGAGGAGGGAAGCTACTTGTGTGAGGGCTGATGGGAGGGCCTTGCATCCTGCGCAGTGTGCGCACGCGCAAATGCCAACATTAGTGCAGCCTTGTGAGGTAATTTAATAATTTTTGAATTACCATTTATACAACTGCTATAGTAATATAACTTATTAGTTATCCGTATAGGGGATTTTCATTCAGCTTCACGTGTATTTGGCATGTAGCAGTATTGGCAAAGGGAGCGTAGTGCTTAGACACTCCGTTCTCCTCTTTCAGCCAAATGCATGTAGTCATTGCGTGCCGAGTTACTGAACTCAACGCCGCGTCAGTTCCGCCACACAAACTGGGGAACAGAAGTGTCTTAATGGGAACAGAATGTTTTAACACTAGGCAGGAACCAAATACCTCTGCCTATACTGCTATGTGCGAGATACAGCGTGAAGCTAAAAACACACATGTATTTAAAAAAGGTTGTAAATAATTATATTTTATGTATGTGTTTCTTTTACTTTTATATACTCAGGTGCCATGCCCTCGTGATTGTGAAGTGGGAGAGTGGAGTGAGTGGGGAGCTTGCCAACCCACAGATGGATGTCCACTGTTTCCGGTTCAGCAATTGACTACGACAGGTATTTGTGTATATTCTTTATATTATGTTTTATTTAAAACTAATGTTTAGAAATGGTTTTTTAATCATTAAAAATTAATTAAAATATATATATTTTAAAATAAACAGGCTACAGCGTCCGTAGACGTCGCGTAACAGCAGCTGCTTCTGGTGGCGGAGCACCCTGTCCTCCCTTAGAGGAGAAACGAACTTGCACCACACCACGATGCGCTTCATGGAAGTCTTTACCCTGGGGCCCCTGTGTACTGACGCAACCCCACACTACCTGTGGACCTGGTAGACGAACGAGGGAGATGAGATGTATTGGACATGATGGTGTAAGTTATATGCATATTATTTCCTTTGCTATTATTTCCTCGACTTCGAAGATATTCCACTACAAATTTGTTTATAATATAGATATTAGGAGGCAACCCACGTACTATTTCATGCTAGTACCTTCCACCGTCTCACAAGGGAAATAAACTAAAGTTATATTACTCTAATACGATGTTCTCGTTCAGCATCATCATTATTTATTTATTAAAATATATATACTTTTACTATATTTTACGACACATTTCCTACCCTTTTTTATGTGCGCGATCAAGAAAGCAACTATTTTATGGAACTAAAATAAAAGTTATTGTTTTAAAATTAAATAAATTATTCTGAACTGTGTAAGGACATTGCATACAAGTCTATGTACTAAGTATTCTACAGATAAAAACCCTTACCAACATTTTGGTATTTTATACTAAACAACGAATTGCGAAACTTATAAAATAAAACATGAAACATGAACGCAAAGGCTAACATTGATCTATGCAATAGAAGGAAGCCCAAAGAGCCTGGTGTGGTAGTGGAGCTCCAGCTAGAAGTGAGAGATGCAGGATTGCTTGCGCCGGTGATTGCGTGGTGTCCTCGTGGGGGTCTTGGTCTCCTTGCTCCGCGCCCTGCGCCGCGCCAGGACACCCTCGCCCGAGCCGGACTCGACGACGGCATATACTGGCACATGCAGCACCGAGTCAGTTTTTTATATATATAGTTTATTATTATACGCTTTTAAGTACGGCTTCGCCCTCATAATGAAATGCGAATAACTAAGAATTGTGTATGACACATCGTCGTTAATTTTGAAAAAAAAACAATAGAATATAATATCTGTTGTGTAAAAAGCAATCTGCCTTTATTCTGTTTCATATGGTAGAGACTACAAATTAACACAATAAGAATTTTTGAAGACGATCCTAAAATTTTGCAAATGAATTAATTTCATCATCGGCAAAATACACGAAAGTATTATCATAAAGTTCCACTAACTAAAAAAAAAAAGTTTTTTGTTTTACTTTGCAACATAACATCACCTAACATATAAACATCAGTGACTTTGTAGCTACTAAATTATAATTTAAAATACACAACAATAAGATAAAATAAAATATTATTCAAAATTGACCAATCCAGATGGCTGGCCATGTCCATCTGAAGACCAACTGATCCAAAACGAAACCTGCAACACCCACGCGTGCGCCACGTACTCGTGGCTCGCGACGCCGTGGGGACCTTGCGAGAGGAAGCGACAGGACTTCATGCCGTCTTCTAACTATACTGATCTTTTGGTGAGTGTTTATTATTTATTATTTTTGTTACAAAAAAATATTTGAAATATACCAGATAATATTGTAACACATCTATCTATATATATAAAATCGAAAGGTTACTCACTCATCACGAAATCTCAGAAACTGCAAGTGCTAGGAATCTCAAATTTTGCATAGGAGTTACTTATAGGACGTAGGTGCTCNACATTTTCATTTTCTCGCTCTGATAATGACACAAGCCACGACGTTAAGTTCCGCCAATCAATACGCAATGCCTCCAAAATTCGGTGGAAAGTGGTTTCCTCTGCCTATCCTGCTATGTGCGAGATACGACGTGAAGCTAAAAAACTATAAACAATATAAATTTAAAATATTTTACGTGATTTGTAACAGATGTGCACCTCTACGTCGTCCCGCATCGCGTCGCGCGTGCACGGTGCGCTGCAAGCGTGGCTGCCGCGTCGAAGCGTGGATGCCTTGGTCCCCGTGCCCTAATACTTGCGGTAATATTTATAATTTATTAATAAACTATCTTTTTTATAGATGTTAAGGCTTTCTTTTTTAGTAAAAGATACTGTTGTCACTTGTCACGCTTTTGCTTATTAATGCTATTCTTTAGGAAAAATATTTTACTCTAAATTATTTTTTCAGACCCTGGTAAACAAGTGCGCGTGCGCACCGTCCGTGGCGGCCCCAACTGCGGCCCGCTGCAGGAAACGCGGGCATGCGCGGTCGCGCGCTCGTGTCGCGCGCGCGACGCCGCCTGGGTGGCGGGCGAGTGGAGCACGTGCAGGCTGCCCCCGGGACAGCGGTGCGGGGTCGGGTATAGGATACGAAGTAAGTGTGGAGAAGATTACTTTTTTTAGAGATAAAGAAAAATAAAGTCAGAGAGAAAGGAGCGTCAAACGCCAACGTTTTTCGTTTGTTTTGAAATATGTGCAATAATAAAACTATATAGATAAAAACATAACTATACTCTGTTATGAGTTTCAGTCTAAACTCATTCCAAATTGTAGGCATTTGGTGTGGATCTGACTCGCACCGCGTGGAGGCGGGTGCGTGCGCGGGCGCATTGGTGCCGCCCGCCGTCGCCGCCTGCAAGGTGTCCTGTGACAGCATGGTGATCCTCGCCTGTGACGTTATTTGTGCTGATCCACTAAAGTACGTTTGTTTCTTATTAGCACGTGTAGTTGAAACGAGGACAACTGCATACTCACATACCAAATATTTACATTTTTCCATTAATTTCTTCAGTTCAATAAATTCATAATGTGCTATTGCAGTAATTATTTGTCTTAAATTATTTTGATACTTAAGGCGTTCTCGTATTCAATTTTTACACAAATACTTTACATATTGTATATTTTCAAATAGTCTTACTTCAAAGAACAAACAATAGTTTTAAGAATCAAATATTGTTTCAGATTTCTTGACGCTTCAGATCCGGACATACCATCATGCGTTTGCAAAAATGTAACACTTGAACTTTTGCCTTCTGACACTGACTGCATATTACCACCAGGGTAATAAATATTATTAAATAATATTTTTTACTATTACTATATTTGTTTATATTGATTGTTTTTTATATATAATATAAACTATTTTCTTACAGGATTGAATGTGGTGAAGGAAGGTCACTAAGAGCTGCTCGATGCTTAGTGGGACGTCGCGATGTGCCTATGGACGTTTGCAAGAAATATCACCCTTTAACTGGTAAAATTATATAAAAGTATATAATTAATAGTGATTTCTGTTGACACACTTAAAAATTATAATAAAAAGAAAAAAATATTCCCAATTGTAAAAGTGATGATTGTGGGTTCGATTCCCACTTAGAGGAATGAATTATTTTCATTTTCTCGCTCTGGTAATACGCAATACGCAATGTCTTCAATAGGGTGAGAAATGTGGAATGAAACGTAAGGACTAGGTGTGCCGACTAAAAAGAATAAAACTCTGTAAATGTGACATTGTTGGGTTCGATTCCCACTTATGGGAATACATTTTTATTTTCTCGTTTTGGTAAGATGAAAAAAGGTGACGATAATAAATAACAACTTGCCATTCAGAATGAATTGTCAGGCATCTAGGCAGAAGCGTATTTTTTCTGCCTACCCTGCTATATGCGGGATACAGCGTGAAACTAAATAAAATCTTATCTAATAGTAAGTAAATGCACACGCAGGCCCGCGTCGCGTGCGCGAAGCAGCGACGGACGGTTTCACTTACGACTTGGAGTTCGGGTCCCTGCTGCGGGGCACGTGCACAGTACGGTGCGCGCGCGACTGCGCGGCGGGCGCGTGGGCGGCGTGGGGGCCGTGCGCTGCTGAGCCTGGTTCCAGGGCTGCCTTCAGGTTCAGGACCAGGTATGTAGGATAGTCCGTTCCCTCCCCAGAATAGTCTTGTTTTACTAAATAGCCTTGAAATATGAAAAAAATAACCTTTACACGAATATGTCTGCTTAAAGCTAAAGTGCAGACCCAGAAAATGTGTTTAGATATAGAACCAATGAACTGCTACTGTTTTATTTAGAGAGGTGATAGAAGAGGGTTCGGCGGGAGGACGTGAGTGCGGGGCGACTCTCCAACGAGCCACTTGCGAAGTGCCGGAACCGAGATGGGTGTTGAGTGAATGGTCGGTGTGCGCGCCGCGACGGGCGTTATGTGGTCGAGCTATTGTTAACCGGACTGTCACGTAAGATAAGCTTTTTTTTTTCAGCTTCACGCTGAATTCCGCGCACATCAAGGTAGGCAGAGTGAAGTAGATGTTAAGACATTACGTTGCCCTATCTTTCGATGAATTCTGGAGGCATTGTGTGTTGCGTGGCGGAGAAATTAAAATATTAAATATTTCATTTCCTGGAGTGCAGAGCAAGAGTGAGAAGAGAGGATCCCCCTGCTATAAAAGTATATGTATGGGTCCAACAAGAAATTGTATAGTTTTTAATATCATCCTCCAGATGCACTGACGGCAGAGAAAGTAAACTAGAAGACATGACGTGCGAGACGTCCGGGGCGGGCCCGGCGCCAGCGCGCGACGCCCCCTGCCGCGCCCCGTGCCCCGCCGACTGCGTGGTCAGCGCCTGGTCCGAGTGGAGTCCTTGTGAACAGGTCAAAACATATAGAAGTTTTAGTACTTGTTTATTATAGTTACCGCAGCTACAGACTTAGCGGTTTTTAAGTAAGTTAATGTTCCGTATTTTTGAGTTTTAAAGTTCTAATCTACGTAAAAACTGTCAAAATATTAGCTGCGTAACTACACAAATGCCTAGTTTTTAACCGACTTCTGTAAGAAAAGGAGGTTATCTATGCGACTGTATTTTTTTTTATTTTTTTTATCATATATTCATGATTTTTTAAGGGCACCGTGTCGCAGTGATTGTGGACTCGATTTCCAATCGGAAAAAATAATTATTTTTATTTCGTCACCTAAACATAAATGTCTAAAACTGTAAACATTCTATTTTCTCTGCTTACTGTGCTTTATATTGTATAAAAAAAATGTTTATAACATATCACAGACAAAATGGGGCGGCCGCCGCGACAGAACTCGCGTTGTGCTGCGCGCGGCGGACGAGGGCGGCGCCGCGTGCCCGCACCTTGTGGCGGCGGAGCCCTGCGCGCCGCACTCTTACTCCTGGCACGTGGCGCCCTGGGATGACTGTCAGCCGCTAGGTGGGTATTCAGTACACTGCGGTTGACGAATCGTGGCCGTTGATAGTGGGGGAGTTTTGAAATTATTGTCACCATCTAACATTGACGCGGCATCACCATCTAGCATCGGCATTGAGTCCTGCCACTCAACACTCAACGTTTTCAGAATGCGGCAGAAAGTAGGGAACGAAAGTGCCTTAATGACGATGGAGTCTCTTAACACTAGGTTCCCAAGTTACCCTGCTATATATGAAATACAATGAGAAGGTTATTAAAATTACTGGTCACTAACTTAAAATTATATAATTCATTATTATTTACACTTACATACAATATTTTTTCTGTGTCTAGGGGGTTCCCCCTGTGGAGAGGGAACTAAAAAGAGATCCGTGCGTTGTCTCCGCAGCGATGGACTGTTTGTCAACGATTCGTACTGTCCAGTAAGTTTATAAATAGTAGAGTCTTAGAGACTCTCGTGGCACAAGGCCACAAGAGGGTTACGCGCGTTGCATGATGGTTGCGGGCTCGATTCCTACTCAGAGAAAGTAAATTGTTATTTCTTAATATTTTTATTTCTTTGCTGGTACCAAGGCAAAAGCGCGGCGAGTATAAAGTGGATGCAATGTGTCTCCACATTTGGATCCCTCTGCCTGCCATCCCGAATTGCAGGATACGTTAAAATAAAAAAAAGCCATAAAAAAATTACTAACAAAAGAGCAATTAATCACAAAAAACCAGAACATAACAACATCGGAGGCCCGCGAGTCGTGGTGCTACGTGCCGTGTGGCGTGGACTGCGAGGTGGGCGAGTGGGGCGCGTGGGACTCCTCCGCCTGCGCCTGCGGGGACGCCTCCAGCGCCCGGCACATGAGGCGGATACGGTGGGTTTTGTTTATTATAATATACTCGTATAGTACGCTCAACGAGTTATGTCTGTGTTGATATTAGTTACCTATTCATGGACATGGGTTAGTTGTACACTTTAAAGTGGTCTACGACTACTCATGACTCATCGACCGTACAATTACATTTTTAACTATCAACATCATCATCATCAGCCTGTCCTCATCCACTGCTGGACAAAGGCCTCTCCAATGGCACGCCACTGAGCTCGATCTTCAGCTGTTCGCATCCAGCCGCTGATGAATTCTGAACTTTTGAGCAATGTTGAGAGAAACGACTCGACTAGGCGCTTCATTCCTATTAGCTGCATTAAAGGAATAAATTTTTAATCGTCAAGCAGCAATATCTATTATCCCCAATTTATACAAATAAATTACCTACGTTTAATTTGATGTAGGTTATTTATTTGTATAAATCATCATAGAAATCAGAAATCAGAGGCTGGTAACATGGCAAAGAATAGTGTTGAGTTTCGCCACTCAACACCCGACACCTTCAGATTTCGACGGAAAGTAAGAAACGAAAATGTTTTAATATGAGTATAGTGTCTTAACACAGGTTCTCTCTACCTACCGTACTATGTACAGAATATAGCGTGAAGCAAAATAAAAATAATAAATAAATATATTTCGTCTAAAAGCCAACATCTAACGTCGGCGGTATGGCCGGGCCGCGCGTGCCCGCCCACTGAGCAGCGCGCGCCCTGCCCCCGCGAGCCCTGCCTCAGACTTGTCGCCAGACCTCTGCTTGGATGCCACGTACAAGTAAATTAGCATGCAATAATAATGCATATAATTTTTTTGGAATTTTTATAATAATTTTATTTTATTAATTTTAAAATTATTTCAGACGTTTTTGAAGGAAATGTAACAACTAGAAAGAAATCCAACGCTTGATCTTACAGTATTTTAAAATTTTATATAATAAAAATCATATTGTATACGAGAGAATGTGCTTGAAAATAAGCTACGATTATTTTCAAGCACATTCTCTCGTATACAATGTAAACAAATTATTTTCTCAAACTCTACCTATCGCATAATCCGTAATAATTACTAGTACTACAAAATTTAAGATCTCATATTATACAGCCTACAATTTCCCACAAATATCTTTTTACTACAGACATCATCTGGCGAGGAAGCGGACACAGCGTGCGGGTGGGGAGTGAAGCTGTCCCACGCGAGATGTGAACTTACCGGTGTTAGTGATGAACCTTCCGACGCGTTCCTGCAGCCCTGGCGCTGTGCCGCAGCTTTGCCTGGCCGTATTGTTACACCGCCTCTGCATCATCAGGTTTGTTTAAAAAAGGAAACTAAGGAGCTAAGGCTTGGCATCTGTGAGGCTTATACAAAAAAAGGGTATTTAAATTTATTAGTGAAGCAAATGTGTTTCACTAAGATATATATATTTTTGCATTCCTTAAAATACAGAAATCAGACAATGAGTGTAAAAATACTTCATTTTCTTTTCTCTAACTAGCATTGTATACTCAATGCGCCGCGATGGTATCTACACGAAACTTATGGAAATGAAAATATCTAAAATATTTTTTATTCAAAAATCAATGTGGTATTGTGAAAAAACATCTTGGGTATTTCTTATTAATAGGAGGATGAGGAGTGCGAAGTGGAGTGCGGCTGCAAGGAGTCGGAAGTGGGGCAGGCGGGTCCGTGGGGCTCGTGGGGCGCCTGCCGTGGGGGCGCGCGCTCCCGCACCCGNTTTTTACCACAGACATCATCTGGAGAGGAAGCGGACACAGCGTGCGGGTGGGGAGTGAAGCTGTCCCACGCGAGATGTGAACTTACCGGTGTTAGTGATGAACCTTCCGACGCGTTCCTGCAGCCCTGGCGCTGTGCCGCAGCTTTGCCTGGCCGTATTGTTACACCGCCTCTGCATCATCAGGTTTGTTTAAAAAAGGAAACTAAGGAGCTAAGGCTTGGCATCTGTGAGGCTTATACAAAAAAAGGGTATTTAAATTTATTAGTGAAGCAAATGTGTTTCACTAAGATATATATATTTTTGCATTCCTTAAAATACAGAAATCAGACAATGAGAGTAAAAATACTTCATTTTCTTTTCTCTAACTAGCATTGTATACTCAATGCGCCGCGATGGTATCTACACGAAACTTATGGAAATGAAAATATCTAAAATATTTTTTTTTCACCACATTGTGAAAAAAACATCTTGGATATTTCTTATTAATAGGAGGACGAGGAGTGCGAAGTGGAGTGCGGCTGCAAGGAGTCGGAAGTGGGGCAGGCGGGTCCGTGGGGCTCGTGGGGCGCCTGCCGTGGGGGCGCGCGCTCCCGCACCCGCCAGCTGCTCGTACCGCCGCGCCGCGCCTGCAGGACCTCCTCCAGGTAGTCACCATATATACCTAACACATGTGCAGTCCGAGAGAGGTCAGACGTCGACCTCCACCTCTTGTACTGAAAGCGCCATATATTTAATTCTTATTTTTGTAGCTTTACGCTGTATCGTGCACTAAATAGGGTAAACAGAGGAAACCCACATTTTGAATGTTATCTACATGTACATATGTATTTCCAACAGATACGTAACAATAGAGTGGGCCAACTGCACGGGCGACGCCGACGAGATCCCGGACCTGCTGGCGGTGGAGCGCGACGACAAGCCGCGCCGCGCCTGGCTCGACCGCTCGCGTAACGTGTACCACGATGGATATATTGGTGAGCTTATTTTATTTACAATAATTATATTTAAAAACGTATGAAAATTTTTATGTAGCAAGATTCGAACCCCGGCCCTTTGGAAACCATATAAGCGCTTGCCGTCGCACATTAGCCATATGTTACTGTTAAATTACGTCAAAATTAATATATTAATATAATATGCGTGTTATAACTTCTCTTTATAAAAAAAAATGTTTAATTTCTACGGTTCATAATTCATTCATCATTACAATCCATTCATGTCTTCATCATCTCCTGAAATTGTAAAGCATATTTGGAACATATAATATGTCCTTTTTTCCTACCTACCATAATAATTTGATGCAAAACTTTTTTTAAACCAAAACTGGTTTCTATATAATTAATAGTATATAGTTTTAAATCAAATTTAATATACAGAGGGAAGCACCTCCGTGTTGGCAGTTGTGTGGACGGCGACCATATTCCTTAGTTTGTATGGCGCATTCATGCTGTACCGGGGAGTGCTCAGGTAATATACTGAATCTACTTAAAATTAATATATTAACTTGTTTTCAGTTTCATTTTAACCCTTATCCTGTAACAGGCCAGAAAAAGAAGATATGACATGAGAAATGACAAAATCGACGCTTCGCTTTTCCTTACCGGAGCTAGAGAATGAAAATACATTTAAATACAAATAATTCCCTCAGTTAGAGATCGAATCCACAACCACAGCACCATCGTGTCTTCATATATATTTTTACATAATTTTACTCTCTTTTGTAATCATATTATACTTTTTTCACAGATGTCTTAGAAGCAGAAAGCTGAAGAGCATTACCAAAGTGTAAACCATCTCACCAGAATTGGCGACCGCTTCTCCTGATCACGCGATATCGCTGACCTCAGGCCATATTAAAGTTACGTTTTTGTTACCTGTTCTAATACATTCAAAGTTGTTTGTTTTTTCGTTATTTATTGTACCCTAGAATAGATTTGTTAATTTATTACCACCTCGATGTCCGACATCATTATACCAAAGATTGTGTTGTTCCTATCAAACGACTTCAAGCTCTTGCTGTGTCATATCACGTTGACCAGAGTAACAGCCGCGATCTGTCCGCATGAGTGCTTCCATGTTTTTACTACGTATAAAATTATGCTAATTTAGACGATTTTTCGAAATCCCATGCGAAATAGCCGCAAAATGAGAGGCTTTTTGATTGACAATATCTCTATAAGCTACTTATGTAGCCTAAAAATATTATGTCGTACTTAGCTAAGGATTTTGCGATTTTGAGAATGCCACACGTATCGTTTGTTTTACAAAACATTCGCGTTTCAAAACGGAAGGTTTATTTTCATATGACATTTAAAATTAACAACACAATAATTTCTATTGATGAATTCTATTTTGATATGAGAACGCTATTTTAGGTATTCGTTTGCACAATAAATGATAAGCTGCATTTTTTTTATCGTTTCGTTTAGTTTTAACATTTAATTATTGATAATGATAGTAAGAAATAAGGGACTGCCGATTATCAGAACTAAGTAGTAGCGACCAAAGAAAAAGGACGTGACACATCAAATCACATATCAGTGTTTTAATAAATATAAATGGTCTTTACAGTAGGTCGTCCGCAGTAGAGCTACAGCCCGTGGCTGGTACTACCGCTTGATATCGAACTCTTAGGGCTTCGGCGCACAAACCTAATATATGGATAGATATAATATTATTAATATTACCCATTGACTCGCGTCAATCATGTACCATGTAACACTTTACGTAGATTTTGCATATAAGCCCATTTATTGTGTCATGTATTTATCATGTGAGTGTGTTCTTCGTGCTTACTTCTTTAGTATTACATAATACATACAGTACTTTCATTCTTTCACTTTATTTCATACTTCTTTCTACTATTTTCTATTGTTTAGAGTTCATTTTCATTGGTCTCATTCATCATTATATTTCGGGAAGTCCCCGAATTCGGGCTATGGAAAGTAGGCTATCTATACGTGCTGCAACGACCGATGAAAATGCTCTTAATTTTTTAGAATACTATTTATATTAACTAAAATATAATTATAATTATCTTTGATAATTTCATTAATTATAAAATGTATTATATTTTATATGCAGATTACATTATCTACTTCTCGTTCCTTCATGACAATATAAATTAGGAAAATTCTATCAAATTTTACATTCTTATCATTCTGTCTAAATAATTTTAATTGAATGTTGTTAGTTGTATTATCGCTATACTTTCAACTGTTCTGTCGTGACTTCATCTACTTTGTCCTTGACATGTATTAACCGTATTATAATTATGCCATTATATGATATTGATGTGAAACATGATAGTTAAGGAATCGTGTTAGACAATACAATATTTGATATTTAATAAAATTTGATTGTGTTTTATATATACTGGTTTTTCATTTCTCTCCTTCAATGTATTCCTTATTTTTTTATACAATTATAAAAAGTAAGAACCTAAAATCATCTAAGTAGGTATACGAGTATGTACTCGTATAGGGATGTCATGTGGAAATATTGTTGATTTCGATAAAGTTATCGAAATTATCATATGATAACATTTTTTATTAAAAGCTACTATGAGAACTCACACACGATACGTACGAAAAGCTAACGTACGAATATGAACAACTTTTTGTAGAAAATGTTAAATGATGATGGAGAAAATAAAAAAAGACATTAACATTAAGCTTTTCCTTTATTTTTTAATTTGTCCAAAGCAGCGGATTCATATCTCAGATCTGCGAGACCTCTCTTCACTATATCGTTGACCCTAGCTGCTCGCAACTGTCGCTGTCTCTCCAATAAATCCTTTTCAGCTACAGTCAAATTTTCTACATTATTCAAAAGTACCTGAAAAAGTGACATTTTTAAAATTCATGCATCAATATTTAGACTCATAACCCACCTTGTATTGTTTATTAATAATATGTTATTATTCTTAACAATTTAAAATTCTTCTTCTCAAAAGCAACTAAACCGAAAACTTTTTTAAAAGACTTCAGATCAAAGACAACACAATCTAAGGCCATCTATAAATTCAAAAAACTTTTAAAGTTGTATTTACCAATATATAAAAAGTACTCTGTCCCTGAAAAATTTGCAAGCACTACGTAGCTGCTTGAGAGGATGTCGACTCGGGCAAGGGCGTCCCCTACGGGACTCAAACCTTGGCTTGCGATCCTCAATCGGGCTGGGCTGGGATATTATTTAAGTTTAAAGTAATGATTTAGATACTCACTTGATGTATTGATTGGACAAGCTGGATTAATGCTTCCTTAAATAGTAAAAGAGTTTCCGTTGCCCTCTGACATCTGAAATCAGTATCAGTATTTTTATAAAGAAATGCTAGGACACTGAAAATACTGAATTGCTAATTCCGGTGGCAGAAATGAACACCGCACTTTGTCCTATTAGCAATGCGAAAAGCTGAAAAAATAAAAAAATACTCCTTACTTATAATCATGCATGGAATCTGTGAAAGCGTAGTCCAGAGCGAGTCTCAAAGCTCTAGCTGCCCGCGGCGCGGCCGACGCAGCAAGCACTCGCCGCGCGCCCCTCTCTGCACATCGCGCGTTGATTAGAAGAATACACGCGTCTGAGCACGCTGAGGTCCGCTCCCAGCCGCTTCTTTGAAAAATGGGTAAAAGCTGAAGGTAATATTAGTTTATTTTTTAAATTACAATTATTTATATGAAGATACATGGTAAAGGCCAGTCGTGACGAAGTGACAGATTGTGGGTGCGAATCCCACTCGAAGAAATGGAGTATTTAATATTTTCATTTCTTCACTCTCGTGTCGAGGCAAAACGCGGTTTTGAGATCCGCCATTCAACACGCAATGCTCATGAATTCGACGAAAGGTGGGGAGCGGAGTTTCTTAACACTGTACTCCCCCTGCCTACCATGCTACATGTGGGATACAGAGTGAATGTTTATATAATTCGAGTTCTTTCTACTATACTTGATACTGGCAGATTATTTTGCGTTTGTCATCGCAAAATCAGGCCATAAAAAAAAACAAAAAAAGACATACTTTCCAATCGATGCTAATTTCCACGCCGGAAGTGCATCGTCCAACAATTTCAACGCCGTACGAGCATAGTCCGCCGCAGCGCGCAGCCTCGAGCTCACTGTTGCAAGAGCGTCTCTTAGAGCGTGGGCGCGAGAGACAGCTTCTTCTAAATTCTTGCCTGGACGTAGCTCAGCATTCCATATGGAATCTGAACATGTTATATGTAATCTTTACTAGGATGTTTACAGTATGTCCAAATATATTTTATTTATTGACTAATCAATCAAGCATCCAGAACGCAGTGTCTGGAAATGGAATATGGAGAAATGAATGACTTATCACAAGGTTTTCCCATTTTAGTCAACAAAACTTATATTTGGAAGATATAAATAGTATACCTACTGACGTTACAGATCGTGCAAAGTGGAGTAGGTTAAGCAGGAAGGGAGACCCTGGCAACATACGCCGGGATTGATGCCAGTAGGAAGAAGAAATAGATAGATAGATAAAAATCTTTATTGCACACTTAAAAAGATACAATACAATAAATACTTAAAACAAAATGCACAAAGGCAGCCTTATCACTACAAGTGATCTCTTCCAGGCAACCAAATTCCGGAAGGATATAATTAAAAGTGCGGGCATAATGCGGTGCAAAGTGACGCGAAAAATAACTAAATAAATAAGAAAACAAAGAAATAAAATAAATAAATAAAAAATATAATATATACATACATACACACACACACATACATATATATACACACATACATACACTCATATATACATACACATACATATACATACACTGATTATATACGTAAGATATATAGTATAGTATACCTACTATATACTTTATTCGTCGACCACAAGCCTTATCTTTGATTGGGGTAGACGGATTGAAAGGTAAAGCCAGATAAAGGATAAAAAAAATAAACAACGAAATTACATTTTGGGCTTTTTCTAATGTATGCATTTTATTTTTATACAATTATTTTTGTTTCTACCTAATAACTGTTGAAGTTTCGTGTAAAGTGAACGTATCCGTAACAATCGAGCATGTAGCATTCTTCTCTCACGTTGCAATTGTTTTTCTCGTGTTCGAAGCCATATTAGCTCTATTTTTCGCATTTCCTAGAAAATATATAGTACCATTAAAATAAGATCACCAATGTATGTTATGCCAACAGTATGAGAATGTGAAATATAATAAATACAGATGAATAATATAAAAATCTAACCTTCCTATTGACATTTGCTACAAAATCTTCGTTCTCCGTAGCCAATATAGGTCGCCTGTAGAGGTCTAAGCTGACAAATATCTAGAAATATATATTTATAACAAATAAACTAAGTGTTTTGTAATCTTTTTAATATCTACACATAAATAAGATAATACCTGATGCATAGTTTTTGGGTATGAACCGCTCATAGTAGCCACCGATGGCGTCGTTTCTTCAAATTCTTTTATTTCCTAAAATTCATAATGTAGAGATGTATTCTAAATATAATCATAAAAATGAATAAGAGTATTGAAAATTGACTTATTAAGTATATTTTCTATACAATACTAATAAAAATCCTCAACTTAACTTCCTCCATTAACTAAAATACCTGTTGTATGCTTTCTAGCTCAGCAGACACGACTATTAGTCTCTGGGCGGGGTAAAGCTTTTCACTGTTTAATATATCTTGATCCAGTCTCGTCAGGGCGGCGAGCACAGTCTCCTTGTCCAATTCTTTTTGCCATTTTTTTTGCTATAACAGTAACTTTTCTAAGATATGGTGGAGTTATATGAGTTTGGTACCTATGTGTTTACACACATAGGTACCTTTATTTACAATTGGCGTAAAGCCTTGTTTACACCGTGAAATGTTATGTAGGTAATGTTTAGGCGAAACAAAATCCTTTTAAATAAAATAGGTTTACATTTTCACCAGCAAAGAGCCGCCCTACAATTTGTTGGTGGAAATACAAATGTCTAGTTTCTCTTGCAAGTTCAACGTAATCCTTAATGGACCCGCTCCACTCGCGTCCTAACCGGGCACTTTACTTTGTCAAGCCGGTAGATAAAGAATATGAAAAGCATGGACAACAAAAATTATCATTTTATGTTACAAAACAAAAGATTATACTGGATTACGTACCGTAGACATTGGAGTTGTATCTACACGTTGAGAACTGACAATGCAGCCCATACCACTAGGTCATTTAGAGAACACCACTTTCTTGTATCGCGTACAAAATCTGAATAATTACTAACATTTTATATCTTCCTTTTAAGTCTATATAACTTTTTAACTAAATTAACAGAAAAGAAACGTGTCAAGGGTACTAGATGCTTGCAAATCTTGTCATTAAAAGGTGAAAAGTCTATAATGAAGGGTCTCAATGATATTGAACACAATAAGGGTACATCGTAGAGTGGTACGTGACTAATAATTTACACCAATATTTGGAAAGAAATCGTGCATGATATTTATTATAGTAGGTACTTGTTTATATTTATACCTATTTTTTGTAACATACTTAGTAGTTAAAATATACTACTGTAGCTTAATAAGATGTATGACACAACTCTCCACAAAGACTGACTAATTCGAACGTTTTGTACATTTTAGCGATTAAACAGGCTATCT
>JAKRZM010000201.1:218477-269814 GCA_036379175.1 Heliconius cydno galanthus
ATCTCCTATCTCCAGTTAACGTCTATCTCGTACTGTCCGACATATCTATCCAATCACTAACCTGCATGCCTACCTCCATCTCTGTCTTTTTCAATCTATGGTAGCAATTTTTGGATTAGGATTGGTTATTAACATTGGGCGTTAATGTAGTATTGACAAAAGAATATGTGTTTTGACAAAAAAATAATAACTACTACACTACTACTACTATATTCATTTATAATCAACATTTTAATACTCTTGAACTTTAATTTATCAGTTTGCACTCATCTGTGTCAATTTTATATTAGTCCTATGAGTGATCTTGATAATATGATGAAAATGTGATATGCAAAAATATAATAGAACTTTTTTATATGCCTATCATTAGCAACTCAGCTACACCACTTTATAAAGCTTCATTTATAGCTTAGCTTATTTAGAAATAAATTAATATCTAATTCAGATTTTATTTATAGAAGAAAAATTAAATCTAAAAGCTGTTTCGTAGCGACACAGCGTCTGACTGTGATGCGATGCGATGTGCGTGTGTGCGGTTTTAAGTTCGATTTCAACTCGGGGGAATAAATTATTAATTTCCTCTTTCTTTCTCGTGAGCGGTGCGTGGTAAACAGTGTCTTAACACTCTGTGTGTGCCCTCTGCCTATCCTGCTGTATGCGGGATACAGCGTAAAACTAAAATAAAGTTCTATTATAACTGCTCTGCATTACATATACATTATATCATATTACGAGATCTCTCGTTGGTGTGTAGTGTCAATTTTTATATATATTGTTATTCATAATATAATAAAAATACACATAGATTTATGGTATAGGCTATATTGATGTTTAATCGAAATCACTTTAATAATAATATTTGAAGACTACACTTATGGAAATATACAGGTTATATGCTTTTTGTATAGCTTTTATTTGAATTGCCGTGTTATTATGTGTGTCAGTGTATGTGGAACCTTGAAATTTGGATTAAGACTTCCGTTTTGATGACGATGATATTATATTATAATTACATTCAATATTGTTGTTAATACAAAATGGCGGATTACAAATGTTTGCACAACCTACTTAATGTGGGTATCAAACGAAAGGAAACCACAAGTCTAAGAAGGTTTTGAAAAATGTTTTTTTAATTAATATTTTATTGGATAGCTTATTATTGATCTGCATTAGAATACATATCGCATATTGTTTGATGTGTATTGAAAAAAAATATTATTAAGGCGCTTTCTAGTATTTTGCTGTAACAGTGAATGTCTATTATTACCTATTTAAAATAAAACTATGTGTTCAGCACAAATAAATAATAAATATGCTATAATGAATAGTAATATTTAATTTTTTATTTTTTTATATAAAATTTTATTTTCCCGGACGTGTATATTGCTTCTTCATTATCTTGGTTATAGTTCGGGGATCTTTTCAGGGAAACTAAAGGTTTTGTCTGTGCAATTATGGACGAAGTTATGAAGACACGGAACTACCAGAGACATATTATGAAAGATGGCCCTATCGACATCTGTCGGGGGTGTCATCGAACTGGGGAGGCCCTCAGACATATTGTCTCTGGCTGTTCTCATCTTGCTAATGGTGAGTATTTGCAAAGACACAATCAACTAGCCAAGATAATACACCAGCAACTTTGCTCTTCAATATGGCCTTGTAGAATTGGAGGTGCCTTACTACAGGTACAACCCCATACCTGTTCTTGAAAATAGCTGTGCTTTGCTCTACTGGGATCGGTCTATTATTACTGACAGGTATATTGTTGCCAATAGACCTGATATAGTACTAGTAAACCGCGTAGCGCGCCGCGCAGTGGTTATTGACATTACTATCCCACATGATGACTATCTCGTGAAAGCTGAAAAAGAAAAAACTATCTAAATATTTGGACCTAGCCCATGAGACCGCCATGTGGGATGTCAATGCGACTATCATTGTGCCGATAGGCTATCGCTTAGCTGTTGGATCAAGAACCGGATGCAGAAGGCAGTTTTACTTGAGACGGCGCGTATTGTGAGATCGGAAGTGTTTTTTTATATTTTTAAATGTATTTTTTAAAATAACTCATATATAAAAAATTAAAATTCATTCTCTTATATAACAAAAGTATATATCATTTAATAAATATTAATCATTTTATATATATAAAAAAGTGGTAGGTACATAATATTTAATATAAGAAAGTTAGCACTATTAAAATATTTCGTAGTTTTGGAAATTTCATATTTTTTTTGGATTTGGTTAAATATTAAACACTATACATGTTACTTAAAACCGAAATATCTAAGTATATTGTAAATTTTATATATTAGCACAACTATCATAGCCATAATATAAAATCTCATGTGTTCTATAAAACAATAGCCTAGGTCGATTTTACAGTTACGTATACGTTTCAGATGTATTATGAGTAAGAAAGGTTATAATAATTTGAAAAATATTGTAATAACTTTGTAATGGCAACACCTGTTAAGATATGTGGAACAGTATGTAATAAAGTGTTACATATTTGTTAAGTGGCGTTTTATTTTTCTTAAACTAAAAGTAGAAATTCAATGTCTTTAAGTACCGCTTAGTTGTTTGTTATTTAAATTTTATTTTGATATTATCGTGAACAAGCGAAAGTAGCGGAACGGAACACCAGTATATTTTGAAGTAATTGATTTGGACTTATTTTACAACATATTTTATGATTTATCATAAGAATGGACAAAAACATAACATTTATGTGAGACATTACAATAGAATATACAATTTAAGATTGTTTGAAGAAAGATGTAATAATGTTGTGTAGAATATTTTCTTGAACTTAATAATAACAGGTTACGCGAACAAATAAAAGGTATAACTTATAAACTTTTAATTTCATCAATATCTTGCAATATGCTATCGATATATCGAGCCATTTGCAAGATGGGGTCCACAACACGTTTCACACAACGACGTTGACATTTATTTTCCTCAAAAATACCGCATTTAACAAAAGTATCCGGCCATTCATTATATAATTTACAGCTTCTTTCTTTTTCGCAAAGTTTATTTGTACTACACCAGGGTTCGCTCGCCCCATGGTATTTAATTTTACTTGGATAATAATTATCAGACGAATGCTTAGACCGATTCTGCCATTTGATCTCTGAATGATATTTTCTGCCCAATGGATATAATTTTTTTGGAGATTTGTTTCTCTTGCATTTGTTTATCTGTGACACAATAAAAATAACATATCAGGAATTATTTACAATCTGTATTTTCAAATTTAGGGCGGAATAAAATGTTACCTTCGCGCCATTGGTAGTTTTTAAATATTTATTATTTTTTCTACTTTTTTCTTCTTTATTTTCCATTAGAATATATGTATCGCTAGCAGCATACTTAATTGGTGAGACATACGGCTGCAAAATATAACCTAAAATTAAGTTTTCATCGTTGGAGAAAATATTCAACTTGAACTACTTTCTCTTATATTACTAATTAATGTAATTTATATAGCTTTTGCTTCAAAATGTGATATTTTATATATGAATGTATTATAAAAAATACTTACACATACTACTAATGCCTCGCCGTAAAGCGTCACACATCAATATTCCAATGAGAAATTGCGAGCTGCAGTCGTAATAGCAGTTATCTGAAACCAAATAAAAATGTAATAAATATAAAATGCTAAATAATACAAAATATATATTTCTTATATTTAGCCTATTCTAAGCTTACCGTGATTTAATTGTATAATGTTATACGCAAAGGCAACCAATTTAGACCACACGAATAATACACAATTTTCAGTGGACCCATCCAGTTTATCCTTGAGATCGCGAGACAATACTTTACTATCACAATTACAAAATTCGTAAAAACTTTCTGAATCTGTTACTTTTTCAGAACAATCTAATTTTGTACGTTTCTCCAGATGTTCGATATTTTCTTTAACCGGATTCAACTGGAAATTAATATTTTCGGGAATATTCTTGTTGGCAAAGTCTAATTTTTCTTTAACATCGGTTGAGTATAAATCATTTGGTACATCACCCGCGAAATTAGTTAAATGAGAATTATTGTTTTCCATACATTGGTTGAATTCACAGTTTTTGCTAGTGTTCGAATCGAACGTGTAACCGTGTTCTGGATCTAGTTCATATTCTTCGTGGAGCTCATTGAAGCTCTCGAAGAAGTCGTCATCACTGACACAACTTAGGGACGCAATTCTCCGTATATTGTAAATGTTTTCTAATGCAGTGTCACTCCGTATTTCGTCAAATTGGTCGCAAAGGCTGCGTCGCGCTCTCCGTTCATACAACTCTTGTTTCAAAATCCTCTCTTGATATGTTCTATTTTTTAATCTATTCGCAGCATCTAATTGATTTTTCTCTAAAGCTTTATACTGTTCGTACAAGTACCATGATCTCACTCGATTACATTTTGTATGTAACGAATCTTAAAAAAATATATAAGATAAAAAATGTACAGTACGTTCAACAAGTCGAGTTCGGGCTGAAGTTAGCTGGAGATGGCTGCGCAGATTTGATTTTGTAGTTTTTTCTTCACGCTTTATCCCTCCTAGCCAATCGGAAAGAACGGAGTGTTTAGAGTTTCTTTATTTTCTTCCCGGGTGCACTAAGCGCAAAATTTCAGAACCGTAACTTCAGAGCGGCCACGACTTGTTGGTCGTACTATATTTTAATTTTAACATTAAAATTATTTCACAAGTCATAAAATAATTAAAATAATATAGATAATTTACCAAGAGAATCCGAATAATCCATTCAAAATTGAAAAAAAACTAAAATTATATATTTAAACAATTTTAAAAAAGACTCATTTACAAAATTTTATGGCGAATTTTAGACTTACGAAGAAATATTCTTTTTGTGACAAATTGACGTGACATCTTTTTTTTTCTTTCGCCTAAGAAAGTATTATTTCTTGCCAATTTTTTGTGTATAAAATTTTAATTACATTAACAATTTACATATTCAAAGAGACGAATGGAATTTTAAGAACTTCTTAAATTAGATTCAATTAAAAACAAAATCGCTATAACAAAATTTTTGGGAACTTCGAGCAGCGCCATTATAATATTCTTTGTATGACCATTACTAGTATACAGCTCAGGCACAGTGAGCTTTATACTTTATTCAGCCTGTATATCTTGCAATTATAATAGGACAGGAACTGTAAACACGGATGGCCTAAGTTCAGTTTTCATTCCCAGATAAAAGCTATCGACATTTCCCTGCTATAGTAAAATAAAGCGAGGCGTTGATTTCTGCCACCCATGCCGACGGCAAATGTGATAAATAAATCAGTCCCAATAGTATTATCATATTATCATCATCGAGGTCATCAGGCCTATGCCTGATGACCTCCAATGGCACGCCACTGACCTCGAGCTTTTCCCATTCAGCAGTTGCCAGCCACTTTGCGAATATCGTCACCCCATCTAACTGGAGGAAGTCCGAGCCGAGAAGCCGAGACGTGGTCTCCACTCTAGAACGCGCTTACCCTAACGGTCATCGGTTCTGCGGCAAATGTGACCAGCCCATTGCCACTTCAGCGTGTTAATTTTTTGGGCTATGTCAATAACATTGCTTCTCTGTCGGATAACTTCATTACCATGGGACCTACTATTAATGCAAAATTTAATCAACCTAATTTACAACTCTTTGGTAAACGCGCAGGTTTCACTGCTTTTTTTTATTTTCCAGTAGTCGTAAAGAAAAGAAAAGAATAGATAAATGGTTTTTTTTATTATATATGTTGTAGGTACCTAAATATACTCGTTGTAAAAAGAAGTTAAAAAAAACATTTTACACGTATATAATACACACATACTAAAAAAAACCTATTTTAAAATTTTCCCAACAAAATTGTACCTAATCAAACAAGTGAATCATATTTACAAGAACAAATTTGAATTCCAAATAATATGAAAAATTTAAGAATCTTAATAGAAAAAAATGGCGCCACCGGCCGGCTGCCTGCTGTAGCCAGGATTTGTTTGGGACGAGTGTACTCCAGAGTTCATTAGTTTCACACTGAACGGTGACTTCCTCTCCGTTATGCCGCCAAGTTTCATTGGGTGTCCCTAATAAAACAAAAATTACTCAAAATAAGTATTTTAAAAACATTGGAAAATATTAATGGTATGCCTTTTCGTCAATCATTGCACAATTTTTTGGCCAAGCTCCTAATTGTACAATAAGCATGAGCCTAGGAAGAGTGGGGAAGGGTGGGCCGTTGCCACCCAAAAATAGTCTGGGGCCCAACCCAAGAAATATTACCTACTAAAAAAAATTGTCCCAAAAATAAAAAAGCAAGATTGGCACGAATTCTTTTATACAATTGGTCTTGTGATATATGATGATATTAGCATTATTTAGCAATAAATTTAGGCCAGTTGTGTCGCAGTGTCACAACCGTGTGACTGTAAACACAACAAGTTGTGGAGTTCAATTCCAACTCGAGAAAATTAAATATTTAATATTTTCATTTCTTCGCTCTGGTATTGAAATGTCTGGGAGCGGAATGTCTTAAAACTAATCTTCCTCTGCGTACCATGCTGAAAAAAAAAATTAGCAATGATCGAAATACTTTCATGGAAGCCAAATTAAAAAAAATAGTAAATTTTAAACAAATTATACCCTTGTTATAGCAGTAGGGGGCAGCTTGTCGTTTGTATTCCTAAGACGGCGCCAAGTGCTACATCCGATAGTTTCCGGCTGGAGATAGAGATCTTCTTTGTCGGCAAAACGCTCGGTCGAATGGTTGTATGTCGCTGCTAAAATAAAATCGAGACTGTCGTCCGGCAAACTGAAAACAATACAAACAGTTATAGATTACCTTATTTATTTATTTTTTTAATATTTAATTATAAAAGTCTGACGTGTAAACGCAACGGTTTTGGATTCAGTTGCCACTGCCACAATATTTTCATTTCATCATTCTAGTAGGAAGATTAGTGTGACGAAGTACGCAATATTTCGAAACTTGGGCGAAAATAGCGAACGGAGTGCCTTATATAATGTTCTTACGAAGTAATATGTTTAAGCTGTGATTTTTTTGAGAAATTCCGTAATTTTAAAATTTATAACTAATATTTTTATTTTCGTCTACCTCTAAAACGAATAAAATTATTATAATATGTTAATTACAATTATTATAATATAAAACTTACAAGAAAGGATGAAAAAAACTTAATTTCCTGACGCTAGCTAAAGTATGGTGGGAGAATAGTCTCGATCCTGCTGGCACACCGTGTTTTTCTTTTGTCGTAAGGACAATTTCTTTGAGCAATTCGCCTTCTTTGTGCAGATCTGGTAAGAGTTTTTTATTCCTAACTTGTTTAATCCCGCTCATTTTATGGTTTTAAACTTACTGAATTAATTTGAATTTAAAAAGCTACATTAAGTTTAAATGTATTAATTACACTATGACCACTTAAATATATTCGGTTGCCAAGGCAACGACAGCTTTTTTGTGTTTATAGTCTGAAATAAATGATAAATTATATAATAAATTAATTTTATTTACAGAACCTATCTATGTTTAATTTTATGATAAATATTTTTGTATTACCAGAATGGTGTTTAAAGTAAAAATGTTTTTAATTTAATTACAAAATTTGCTTTAATATTTTCTCAAAAAAAAACTATCTAATATACGGCACCGCAATCTACTTTTCATATCGTACTATATTTTACCTTATCGTATTTTCGTGTCCCTATATTTGTAATCTGTGGCACACTGAGTACCAACATTAGAAAAATCAGTCGTTCACATATCCGGTTACAAATTCCTCTGTAAATTTCCGATGCTTTGTCATTGGATATTTTCATTCTCATTCTTTCATTCTACAAGTGCATTGCGTTCATATAGCGTCGGTGCAAATTCAGCGTGACGCCATTTTGATTTGTGATCGTGTTAGTTTTATTGTGGATTTCTTTATTAATTTAATCAATTTGATCAAATTTACTTACCAAAATGAGTTACGGAAGACCACCGCCGCGGATTGACGGCATGGTTTCGCTAAAAGTGGACAATTTAACATACCGTACTACGCCAGAAGATTTACGTCGAGTTTTCGAAAGGTGTGGAGATGTTGGTGATATATATATCCCAAGAGACAGATATACACGGGAAAGCAGAGGATTCGCTTTTGTCAGGTATATACTTCATCATATTATACCTTAAATATTGCCTTAGTATTTTACGGGCATTTTTCCATAGGTTATGCCGCCATAATGGCTTTGTCGGTTTTAGATTTTATGATAGACGAGATGCTGAAGAGGCTTTAGATTCTCTCGACGGCCGCATGTTGGATGGAAGGGAGCTTCGTGTACAAATGGCACGATATGGCCGTCCATCGTCACCATACAGAAGTCGATATGATCGCCGCCGCAGGTAAGCCATGCATTGGTTATATTTGGAGTAAAAAAAATATAATAAATCTCTATTTTATTTATATCATTCGATAAATGTAATATAATTGAAGAAATATTAGTTTTAAGTTAACGAGAATTTCACAGAAGGAGAGAAGAGTGAGCTATAATTACCATTAAACTTGACGTACATTATTAAAACTAGTGTTATGATGGTATTTTTTTAGCCACTCGCGTTCACGGTCTCGTTCACGTCGTCGATCCAGGTCTCGTTCACGGAAGCGTTCGTACTCCAGAAGCCGCTCCCGCTCCCGCTCCAGGTCCAGGTCTCACTCGGACTCGAAGAGCTCGCGCGGCCGCTCCCGTAGCCGCAGCCGCAGCCGTTCGCGCTCAAGACATTGAAATCCTGGGTATGGTTTGTAATTGTTATTGCTTACTATACTGGTAAAGACTAGAACTGGTAAATAAACAACTGTCATCAGATCATCAATCATTTTCTCTCTTCCTTAGCAATACAAATGACAGTAATGAATTCCATCACCCAACATGCAATATTTTAAATAATGAGTGGAAAATGACAAACCAAATACAATATTCTGCATGCAACAGTTGCAACTGTGAAGATAATAAAAATATGCAATAATAGTAGCTTATATTTTTTTGTCACAGGCAAAGGTACCACTGAAAGCTGAAGTGCTGTGCTCCATGTCTCGGAACTTGCAGCCTCGGCCAGGTACTAGCCCACTCCTAAATTAAGAACTATAGACCTAACTATGATTGACATAGCGGCAAACATGCAACAAAATAATTAGTTTTAAGTTTCATTTATTGTATTAATGATTGTATTTTAATATTTCTCTGTTTTCATGTACTACATAGTGTATGAGCAATAATTTACATTTTGATTTGGTTAACAATTTTTTCCACTTAGTATGGGTTTAAGAAATAACTTTAATGTGTACACTTTGGCACTCTGATTTTGCTAACCTATGTCAGTATTGTGTCATTACTATTAAATGTATTTTGTTAACAGCTTGAATCAAGATGAGATTTATGAAATTGTATTTTTTAGTATTTAATTAATTATACCTAGATGTGGCCGACGGTCATTAGATGTAATTTCAGGTTAAACTAAAAAAAATTGGAAGATCATGTACACCAAATTGGGTTAAATTGGGCATTTTACAACCACCACATACAAGGCATGGTAAATAACTGAAGTCATGTCTACGTTTTTGATTCGGATTTAATAGTTGTTTTTCTAATTAAGTACAATAAGATAGGACTATCAGAACAAATTATATTTTGCAATTATTATTGTTTATGTATAACATATTGAAAGTTAACACAAACTATGTTTATTTACGTACCTATGTATGTGATTTTCAAAAGTTTATAGTTTTGTGATTGATGTAACATTAATTTGACTGTTGGTATGCTCAGGGCGTGTGGAGTGCTCGGGTGCGAGGCGGTAGCGGGGAGGGGGGTAATGCGGTTTGCTGACAACTGCTGAATTGCTGTTGTTGCTGATCATAAGTTATGAGTAAACTTTTATTTTTATTGACAAATGACAAAAAACACGCAATATATAGGCCCCGAAGTTTTTTTGTTACTTAAATTATTAGATGTCACTCATAAAATAATTTAACAGGTCAATGACCTTAAGTTCTTTAAAAGAAAATATAAAATCACGTAGACAAACATTGCATAGAGGATTTAACACATGAATTTGTTTGGCAGGCCGGTGCTGCTCGCTGGCCTGTTTGCTGTGGCAGTTTCCTGTGCTGATTGCTGTGATTTGCAGATACGCGGTTGCATCTAGGTTGCTCTAACTGTGCGGGAGATCCCCCCCCCTTCCTGCGCCTATTAAAGCGTACATATTTCTCTTTCTTCTAAAGTTGGTAACAGTTTTTTACCCCCCCTTTTTAGCGAAGAGGCTCATTACGCTATAAACTTATATTATCATTATTAGAAACATTTTAGTTAGTGTACTTTGCGTAACGAACCTTTTCCCTAAATATTACATGTGTCAAGAGAGAAGAAGCTGCGACACCTGGAACTCGTTTGAGGTTTAATTTCTTTTAATAAAATGAAAATGAAGATGTGTTTTTTCTTTCGCTCCGCTTAACAGTTGATACATATGTAAATAAAATTATTAGATTCATTTATTTTCAATATCATTGATTTATTTTTCATTTATTTTAAAACTGAAATTGTATTTTTAAAAAAATCATCATATTTGAAATACACAATTAAACACTAAGTAGGGTAAATTACATCATAAATCGTAGAGGCGCGGATTCAAACTAGTGGGTGGGGGGGTATCATGCCCGGGCGCGGATTAAGCTCCCTACGCCACTAGTTCAAACCCACATTCAACTATGTTTTTTATACCTTTTTTTTCCTACGGACCGTATTTATAAACAGCTCTTAAGTCAGATCAATCGTGAGATGCCGTTTTCATTAGAGCAATTGTGAATACGATCCTAAGTGTGGAATAACACTAAAATTGAACCTACGGTTACGAATAAGCTTTCAAATAGTAATTTAATAATTAATGGTATCTTACAGACGGAGGATGAAAATACAAAATAACTTTATTATATTTTCAAGAATAATTTTCTCATTAATGAACGATAGTGGGTAACGATTCATACGATTTGTTACATATTTTACAAACAAGTGTGTAAAAATGAAATGCATATTGACGGCGAAGTACCAATACCTCCTAACTAACATTTTTAACAAATCTTTTTTACATTTTAAATGCACACCTACTACACTTAAAATATATATGATTATAATATAATCCATAAAACATGTGTATCTACTAGATATTGTAATTCAAGACTTGTGAAACCTAAATTATAGATTGTCTGGTAGATACTGATGTCCTGGACTTTATCAGCCAGTGGTGAAACTGGCCCTAATAATTAAAAAAGTGAAAACTTTTTTGCTGAAAAAATCTCACTTTTTTACTTAAAAAGAGGGATTCATTCGGCAGAAAATTCCGCTTTATTTACCTCAACGCTGCTGCACCACGTATTAACCAATAATTATTTATATCTAAAGATTCAGAATAATTTGTATAGATTAATACTAAAACGCCTTATATTTGGTAACCTAATTTAGTGCACTAAAAGTATTTTTTTCTTTTTTCTTTCCCTAGCCTACATCATCCCATCCCAAAAGTAATATAGTCTTACTAAATATAGATTTTTAATATTGAAGTATTTTTAATACGGAAAGAGAAACCAAGTTTTTCTGTTCATTATTTAAAAATTGCTAGGTTTAAAAGGTTTATTTCATAAGCTTTAATAAGCTTTATAGTTGTTATTCTGGAAGACGTAAAAAGTAGCAACGACGTTGGACTGTCATAAGAGGCAACAGGCTGTCAAACGTCAACTGCCAGTTCAACGTGTGTATAACGTTATCCAAAACTTTACATTTGAAAGTTATGAAGAATTTATAAGATATAAATAAAACTAATAAAAATGTCGACTTCATTCTTCTTAAAAGGTAAATCAAGACAAGTTCATAAGAGGAAAGGTGACCCAATTGTCAAGAAGAAAACAAAGAAACAAAACGCTCCTAACCTCGAAAATGGTGAAGAATCGTCCGGTAGTGATTTAGATATCAAAAAGTTCTCTGATGCTGAAGAATCTGAGAGTGATAATGAAACAGCGGAACAAAAAAAGTTACGATTAGCAAAAAAATATCTGGAAGAAATAGAAAAAGAAGAAGCGAAACGTGCAGAGCTTAAAGAATTAGACGATGCTGTGGAAAAGAGACTACAGAAAGATTATTTAGAACAAAAGGGCAAATTAAGAATAGAAGTTGCCGATAACTATGTGGCACCAAAGGAAAGTGACGTAAAACTAATACGCGCGAAAGAACATCGTCTTCCTTTGACTTGTGTTTGCATCACAAATGATGGTGAATTTGCGTTTACTGGATGTAAAACGGGTTCTATAATAAAATGGGGTATCAGAGAGAAAAGAAAACTAGCATGTTTAACTTACAAAACACATTCAAAATATATTACCAAAAGTGTTACTTCGGTAACAGTGTCTACAGATTCCAAATATTTAGCGACATCAGACATGTCTCCTAATATTCAAATATGGGACACTCATACTTTGAAACATATACATACCTTTAAAGGCCATAAAGACACAGTTATAGGTCTAGTGTTTAGAAAAAATACCCATGATTTATATTCTGCTAGTAAAGACAGATCTGTTAAAATATGGTCACTAGGTGAAATGGCATATGTTGAGACTTTATTTGGCCATCAATCACCAATCACTTCAATTGATGCTTTAACAAGGGAAAGAGCCATCACATCAGGTGGTCGAGATACTACAGTTAGAATTTGGAAAATAGTAGAAGAATCCCAATTAATTTTTAATGGACCTGAGGGCAGTCTTGATGTTGTCAAGCTCTTAGATGAGGAGCATTTTGTTTCTGGTAGTGACAATGGCTCCATCTGTTTATGGAGTGTTTTAAAGAAAAAACCTTTATGTACAATAAATGAAGCTCATGGTTCATACAATGAAATCCCTCGTTGGATAACTAGTCTTGCAACACTTCTGAATTCTGATCTCTTTGCTTCTGGTTCCAATGATAATAATATAAGATTATGGAAAGTCAGTGACTCTTATAAAAATATTGTGCCTTTATTCAGTATAGAAATAAGTGGTTTTGTTAATTGTATACAATTTACTAATGATGGTAATCAATTATATGCAGCTATAGGGCAGGAGCACAAAGCTGGGAGATGGTTTAAAGAAAACAGTGCTAAGAATGGCCTTGTAGTTGTTAATCTATCTGTCATGAAATAAATAAATATTTTTATTATATATTAAACAGTTTTATTGCCTCAATTAAATATCTAATCATTATTTTTGTACAAAAATGAATATACTTAAGTATTTTAAAAAATAATTATTTACTGTCTAAAAGACTCTTACAAATGTACAACACATAGTCTCTAGATTATCCTACAATAGTAGTTGCCCCTCGTAATTGAAGATATCCAGCAGTAATGTCCATAGGTAAACTTCTGACAGTTGCAAATTCTTCAGAATTATTATAATACAGTTTAGAGTGTCGATCCACATAAGGGGCAGGCAAACCAGAAATATCTGAATATTTTTTGGTTGGTTTAAATGTTGGAGGTGCATTTATTGAAAAATCTGGAAAAAAATATATGAAATTATTCAACTGTTTTTAATTCAAATTATTCTTGATTTTCAAAGAGAAAATGATGATATAAAATTTATTTTGTTATTTTAATTCTGTTTGTTATAAATATATGATCAAATTTATAGTGAAAAATATAAAAGATTGAATGTAGCAGGAATCAACCTTACATTTTTTTTTGAAACTGTCCCAGCCTATAGGCGACTAAGTCTGTATGACTTAACATATTGAAGTTTGTTAAAATTCTTCCTAATATTTAAACGGTTGGAGAAGCGCAGATTCAAATCTCGGTACGTGCAAATATTGATACTTTTTTAAATATTTCCTTTTTTTTCTTAATGTGTAAAAGTATTTAACTTTAAAGTATTAAAAAATATCTCAAAGTGCTACTTACACAGCACTGCGTCATTTGGCCATGGTAAAGTTCTCTCAGTTGTCAATATTTGTTTAAGTGATCTCCACATGCGTTTTTTACATCCACTTTTAACTAAAAATTTATTTTCAACTTTAAAACAATGGCTTTTTTCATTTTCCCCACTCATGCTTACAACTCCTTTAAGTATTTTTTGATTAAATATAAACCTATTTTATGTTGATTTAATAGTTCATTAGTAATTTAATTTTTTCAAATTAAAGAATCTAATAAATCTGCCTGAAACATCTAAAAAGTAATACACAAACAAAAAATACACAAATCAAACATCAAACTGACATTTGACTACTTAGTACTTACCAGAGTAAAAAATATAAATGAATCGGAGAATTTAGACTAATATAATATAGAGACAAACAGAATTATATACGATATATCAAAAACATTTCCTCTTTATTTATGTTTTTAAGCACAATCATTTACTTTACAAAGTTACAAATATATACAAAACAATCAATTAAAAATATTCTTCATTTCTTTGATTTTACTTAAGATAACGTTCCTTACATTCTAAAGGACTGAGCTGAGAAATATTTTCTAGTATTTTTTTATACATTTAACAAAAAAAAATGACTTGACACCACTACTATAACTATAATTATGTTCCTTGCTTGCTTGACATCTGATGAGTAAATGTGTTCTGTGCTTGACATTGACAGCAAATTGAAATGAGCGTAAAAGCTCATTTTTATTTGTCGATTTATTATTTTTAATGAATCTTTACTTTTATAAGTTATAATTAAAACATTAATAGATACCTTAATTATTGTGCCTCTTCATTAAGTAATGAAAATCTACTATACATATAGTATCAACTTATTAATACGTGGTAAACTAATCCGCACGTGCTCATAACTTCAAAATAAAAACGTGAACCGTCAATGAGTGAGGTTAAAAAGGTTTAAATTATCTCAAAAAATTAAAGATGGATATTGTAAATGAGATTTTAGAAAAGGAGCAGAAGAAAGCAGAGAAATATAAACCTATTACTGTCGAGAAACATTTAGATTTGGATTTTGATATTGGCACTCTGCTAGCAGCAGATACAAATGATTTAGACCCTAAATCCTTAAAGTATGTTACTTTAATAGTTTTTTTTTATCATAGTTTTATTATTATAGAGAATGATAATAAATTTCTTATAATATTTCTTTTAGATCAGATAGTCAAAGAGATATTTATCTACAATCTTTAGCTCGTGACAATACACAATTACTCCTGAATAAAATATGGGAATTACCTACAGAGCGCATTGATGAAGCGATCGTAGTTAAATTACCGCAACCAACTACAGTTTTACCTAGATCCAAACCTGTACCTAAGCCAAAACCGTTAACTAAATGGCAAGAGTTTGCAAAAGCTAAAGGTATCACCAAGAAAAAGAAAGATAAACTTGAATGGGATGAACAGCTACAGAAATGGGTTCCTCTTTATGGGTAAGAAATAAAAAAAGACTTTTCTGTTTTGTAATTTTTACAAAAAAAATATGTTTGCAGCAAAGATGTGGAGCTTCTGACACTAATCATGACAATTGTAAGTTTGGTTTATTTTCATTTCCTCAGTCTGGTAACAACATAAAACAAAGCATTCAGTTGTGCAGGTTTCGACGAATGGAATGTCTTACCACCAAGTTTTCTTTGCCTACCCTTCTATATATGTATAGTACATATACAAGATGTATATATGATGCATGAAGAAAAATAAACAAATTACGACAATGTAGTAACCACTAATGAACCAACAATTATAAATATTGTCTAAATTTAGATTTAAGAAGGCAGCTGCTGAAAAAGAGAAAGACTGGTTGATAGAAGTACCACAGCATGTAAACCCCATGACTGACATGTATGAAAAGAAAGCTGGTGAGAAATCTGAGAAAGTTGCCAAGAATGAGTTACAAAGGCTGAAGAATATAGCCAGAGCTAGAAAAGTAAAGATTCCTAGAGTTGGTATTCCTGTAACATCGGATAAAGCATCTGCCACTCAGGTAATTGACCTAATAATTATAGTATTCTTTTTAAAATGTAAATAAAATGTTTTTTTTATCAGTTTTGTATTTTATGTATTTCTAAAATTTTAAACCAAAAATAAAAAAAATAAAAAGATGTATAAAATTATATGTGAAATATTTAGTCATGGATTACAATAAGATTTTGTTGTAATAATTTCCTTACCATTTGGTATAATTATTTACTTAACCAAATTTACAGCTATCCACAGCAGCAACAGTAGCAAAAGCTTCAACAGCTTCACTCGGCAAATTTCAAGATAAACTCCCAAAAGAAAAGGAAGCCAGAGGCAAAGGTATACATGAACTGATACCAGGCAAAGATAGGAAACGTAAAGCACCAATACCAACCCCTCAAGTTGAAAAGGAAAATAACCTGAACATGATTGATAGAATTCTAAATAAAAGACCTAAAATTGATATTGAGAAAGCTGTCTCTAAACATATAAATGAAGAACAAGTGCAGTGAGTATATTTTGTGTGGTTAAACAAATTATTTTCTTATTTAATTTATAATATTTATGCAACTGCAAATTTGTTGTTTTCATTTCATTTCATTCATTATTCTTCTATGCTAATAATGTACTTTATTCGTCTGTTCAAAATTCTTTTAAGACTTTTGTTACAAATTGCAATGCATTGAGTAAAGTGGTAAACTCCATGGTTGTGGGTTCAATCCTCACTCAGGGAAAATGAATTGTTTTCATTCCCAACTCTGATGAAACAAAAGTAGGTTCCAGTAGTAAATTCTGCTGCTCAATATATAGTGTTGCAAATTCGGCCAGAAAGATCAAGAAAAAATGGACAAACATGGTCCAATCATTGATTGATCACAAAGAAAGTGATAATAATGTTTCCCTTTGTTTTGAATAGGAGATCCGAAGAAAAGAAAACTCTAAAACCTGGTAAACCTGGTAAAGGAGGTAAAGGCAAATCTAAAGGTGGCAACCCTACTAAATTTACAAATAAAAAGCCTAAAGCAGGTAAAGGTCAAAGAAATCCAAGTAAAAAGAATCCTGGCAGAAAGAGGAGGTAGTTGTATAAACAACATGTGTTGAATAATGTGCATCTTATAAGTGTACAATAAATGTCATTTTATAAGATTTTGTCTTTTATTAAAATATCCTTTTATATTTGTTGTTTTCGCACCAAATCACGAAAATTGTAACATTTGCCTATTTATCTACAATTTTTCTGATTTAACAGACGGTGGCAGAAATCAAAATCGAGCATTGTCTTGTGAGGAGATAAGAAAATATTTTGTTCCCCCGACTTGTAATTAAACCTACAACCAAAAGCTATGGCTTCAATGTAACATTTGATTTAATTCATTTGTAATTTAAACAACAGGGGAAAATAAATGAAAAAAAAAACAATTGTTGAATATTCTATATAATTAAAATAATGAACATTGTTTACATAAGACGGAGAAGGTAATAATATTAATACAGTATACAACCAACGTCTAACAACTATGAAACGTCTAAATAACTTTAACATTCTACAGAAGTAGATCATAATTTTTAAATAATTTTAAAATATTTGATAGTAGTAATAATTCATTTTCAGTAAGGTAAACATTTAAAATTTTATTATTTTAAAGAAATATACCATATTAACTTATGAGACTATAGAAATTAGCAAAATAATCAAAGAATAAATGGATAAGGGTGATATGGAGCATAAATTGATTTGTTTATAATAATATTATTTAACACAACTTAACTCAACAAATAAAATTATATATGTTTAGTTGAAAATATTTTTGGTATATAAAAAAATAAGTTGTTTCTAAATAACACAACTATATATTTATTTTAACGTATTCAATTGTTAATATGCACTTAATAATTAAATTTATGCCTAGAAATGCAAAATCCAATGATATAACATAATTATTTTCTTTATCCATTAACCTCTCCAATTTTTATAACAGTTAGAACAATTTAAATACAAAATTATTTGATAAATATATTTTTAATGAAAATTAAATTTATTCTAAGTATATTAATATAATCTATCAGTTTCGCGTCTACACTACACACATTCACTAAAGCTATATTGGAAGCGTCTACATTGACAATAATTATTGATTGTTTTTATAATATTACTGTGATATTTATTTCACTTTGCATCAATTATACGCATCTTTCAAGTTTATATATTAAACAGATAAATATATTAATGAAAAGTCATAATCATAAAATAAAAAGAAGATTCTCTTGTTAAGTCAAAATTATTATTATTATTTTAGATTCACGCTGTATCCTACACATATCAAAGCAGGCAGAGGGTACTTAGCTACCTGGGAACATAGCTTAACACTAAGATTCCCAATAAGACAATTCCGTTCACCATTAAGACACTTCCTTTCCCCACTTTCAGCCAAATACTGGTGGCATTGCATGTTGAGTTGTGGGACTCAACACTGCGCTTTGCCTCGTTACCATAGCGAGGAAATGAAAATATGAAATATTCTGTTCCTCCGGGTGGAAATCGAACCCACAATTGACGAGTATTTTAATTTTTGTATCTACTTATTTATAAAATTAAATATCACTATTTTCTAATTTTATAAATAAATACTTGTGCTGGAAATAGGTTTTTACGTCACGGTGAATGTTTATTATAACCGTGGCCTAATAATGGCGGAAAATAGGTCCCCTTTAGTAGGAAATAGCCTAACCTACCTGTGAAACGTAGGCGGGACGTATAACCTAAGTGAAATAGAGCAGAGTTACTTGAAGGCTATATAAAATTAGATTATATTTTTAGCTTCACGCTATCTCATATAGCTGAAGCAAATCTCAAAGGGAGGTGTTAAAACACTCCGTTGTTCACTTTCCGTGGAATTCTGAAGGTGGAAGTCAACACCACACTGCTGCGTTACCACAGCGAGAAAATGAAAATATGAAATGGACCGTTTATTTTAAAAGTGGTGTAAGTCCATTTTCTTTTGTTCCGAGAAAATTAAAGGTTAGTATGTCGATGATTATGCAATTTCATTTACCGACCGATTTTAAGTTGTTCAAAATATGGGTTTTTTTTTGAGAAATTAAACACGGACTAGTTATATATAAAAAAATTACATTAAATTAAGCATGAATTACGTGATAGCTCATTTTTCTCAAAAATGGACTTACACCACTTTCAAAATAAACGGTCCAAATATTTCATTCCCCCGAATAGGACTCGAACCCACAACCCACCCGTTTAGTCACACGGCAATAAAATTAGATGAACTTAAATATCACAATAAGATAACAACATCTACCTAGATACATATTATTATTGCTATTACACACTTACTAACTAAATTAAAATATATGATTGTCATAAAATAGCTCTGATGATATTATACTTTTGTACCCACTAAGTAATTTTGAACATTCTCTTCTAATATTTTTTTACACTAACCATGTTTTTATGTGAACCATTACAAAGATTTTTTTTTCATAATATCTGCTATAGTAGAAGTAAAACATTAAGTACAGTCATAGGTATACTAACAGTACCTAAATATAAAGGAATTTACTACAGTACATAATTTTTAATAGAATTTTTCTTATCACAATTTTAATTATTACAATTATAAATCTTTTAATATATTCAAACTAACAGTTTTAAACGGTTTTGGCATTTTGTATTTTTATGCTCTGAGAACTGCATAGGACCTGTTGTCACAATCTTTCATATATCTTTTAATAGAAAATTTGATAAAAATTATTTATTAAATAAAATTTGCAATTTTGTTTCCAATTCGAAAGAAAATCCAGGTCATCAATGTTCAAATCATTTACTAACAATAACTTATTTAGAATAAAAATATTTGATTAAAGTCAAGAATTAATCAATTTAAAATAATAGTGTAAAAAAATATTAACGTCAAATAAAAATAATTGTAAAAAATAAAATATTTGAAAATTATTAATTTACTGCAAAAATGATAGCAAATGGTTTATTGTTTACGGCTATCTATAACCCTGTTTACAATCTGAGGTTTTTTAAGTAGAAAAAAAATTGTAAGTAACATAAAGGAAAAAAAATATAAAATATAAATCTACAATTCAAAAATATTTCTACATACTGTTTTATCACGTATATATTATAAATGTTAAGACAACATTATGTATACATATATTATAAGAAAAAAAAATCGTAGAGTAAAGTTTTAACTATACTTTAGAAAATGTATAAAAATTCTCTTGGAACTCTTGGACACGTTAAGTTCAAATTTTTATATGTTTTCTAAAAAGCATTTTTCTTTTCTAAGTGTGGAATAAAACGTTAAATACGTTAAAAAATTAAATATTAACTAACTATATATAAAAGAATTAAGTGTTACTGTATATTTAAATATAGGGTAACATTTAATTAATTTTATCCTTTTCATTACATACATGTCAATCTTTTATTTTAAATGTATGGAACAAACAACCTTCTACAAGAAAAAATGGATATTTGTTGTTTTTTGTAAAAAAATAAATATTTGTCACAACAACTACAAGGACAACAACAATAATAATTATAGTATTTTATTAATATATTATTTAACTAAGGGTAGAGGAGATCAATAATAAGGAATAGAAAAATTTATTTACTTTATACTTAATATTAATAATTTTAAATTATGTATCATATTATATTCAAAGGCTGCAAAATCCATAAATATACATCTTTGATGCGTAATTTTAACATAAATCATGTGTTTCTTCACTTTGTGTTTAAACACTTCATAATAATTTTATTAATACGAAAAAAAAATATTTGATTATAATTTATTTTTGTATAAATAAAAAGTCAAATTTTAAAATTGATTAAATCGCAAAATTATTTACTTAAATATTTTATAAAATAATAAAAATAATAACCAATCATATAAAACTTTTCAGTCATAATATATTGTATAATTTATTCTTATCTCATCTGTGTGTCCAATTATTCTTTTATTAAATTTATTTGTAATATTATTAGTTTCCCAATTGTCTACATAAAAACATTAAATTTTTCTTAACTGGCTTACAATTAAATGTAATATTTCAAATCTAGCTGTATTACCACTTATAACAATTTATAATCTGTATTTTCTAGCTTGATATGGTATGTGGATTGTAATAGTAAATGCATGAAATTTTAAGAGAATATTTTAGAAGAATAGAAAACAGTTAGACAAAGATGAAAAATTATAAAAAAAACAGTTTCACTCTGTCTCCCGCACACATAAGGGTAGGCAGAGGGAACCTAGTCTTAAAACACTCTGTTTCCCAAAGAAAAAGTATAATATATTTGTAATTAGCTTTAAAATAAATCAAGTATATATAATTATTTTAAATATACATTGTTTCTATGCAAAAGTTTTGTATGGAATTTATATAATCAATAAATTTTAAATTCATAATGCATATTAATTAAAGTATATGGACTTAAGTAATAAACTTATTATTAGGATAAATATCACAAGTATGTATAATGTATTAAACGAGTCGAGTATTGGGCGTAAAAGTGTGAGTCAAAAAATATGCAGTGAAAGATTTCATTTGAAAAATATATTCCATTCTTTAGTTCTGGCTCAGTAACTGTAATGGGTTGTTATAAATTAGTTAAAAAATTTTTAGCTTCACGCTGTATCCCGCACATAACAGGGTAGGCAGATGATACCCGGAAACCTAGGATTAAGACAGTTCGTTCTCATTAAGACACTACCGTACCGCCACCTCCACCGAATTCTGAATGGCGGAACTCGACGCCGCGCTTTGCCTCGTTACATAAGCGAGGAAATGAAAATATTAAATATTACATTTCCTCAAGCGGGAATCAAACCCACAACCTGTCGTGTTTACAGTCGCACATTTGTGACCGTGCGCCACGACTGGCCTGTAAAAAAATAGAATTTTGAATAATACGCCAAGCGTGAGTGGAGCACTACTTAGTATAAATCCTCCTTTTTTTTCATTTTATACATACAGATTCATGAACTGAAGACCTCAAAGATTTGGACAGTATTTTTTCATTTCGTATTAATAGTACTGAGTTTTTGTACATATTGAACCAGAACCAAACAATTTTGAATTGACTATGAGAGAATATCTATCTTCAAGACAATGTAGCAAAACAGGCTGTATAAGCATACAAAATATATTAGCGAATGTATAAGATCTATTATACATATATTAGTCAATACTGCCAGTTCCAACGCATTTAGAACACGCTGTATACACATCCGAATGTGCGTCATGTTTACCTTTATAGTGACAAACTATATGTACTAGTTTTAAATTCTCCCTTGTAAATAGCTGTAAATAATATCTATCGGATTCAATAAAACCCTGATTCGATATTTTTTCACACAATACACAATGTACTTGGCCTTGTGCAATTTTTTTGATGGCCTCCAATATCATTGGGACTATTGACCTGGATAGTTCAATTTTATGGTCTAAATTCCAGGTTTGGAATATAATTCGTTCCTCGCGACTTCTATAAGGATTTATTACGTGGTCACCGTCGTAAGAGCATTTATCACTGTTCCACAGCCCACCGCATTGGAAGAGCCCGTGTTCGTTACAAATACTAAAATTTTTATTTTTTCTGTTAAAGTAACCTTCATTGTATTTATTAGTTTCGAGAAGTTTCCGTAAGTCTAATAGGAACTGATCGATAAGTTTCTTACCGCGTCCACTCTTCGAGTGTATGTATAGTTCGGACGACTGCAGCGCGCTTTTTGTTTTGTAATAATATCCCCTCATACGTTCTTTTACTCTTTTGGACATGGATTGTTCTTTCGTTTTTTCTGATGGCTCTAAACCTGAAATTTTTATTAAAATATTCTAAAAACTAATTTTATTTTAAGATAAGGCAGAAATGAGGAATGGACTGTCTTAACACTAGGTTCCCTCTGCCTTATATACTTTTCTACATGCAGAATACAACATGAAGCGAAAAAAAGAGGCAAAGAAATAAATGTCATATTAAAACATTTCTTTTATTTATTTATGTATTAAAAATAAAAATGACGACAGCAAGAAAACTATTCAAATTGGTTAATATCGTTTTTTTTTATCAATTATTGATATCATGTTTTTGTTTTATGTATGTCACTAAAAATCCGCCTTAAAATCAAATATTTTTTTATAAGTATGAGAAAGCTGATAAAATAAAGTTTTTAATATTGCTTTTTATGTTCTACTTATAACACTAATGTTAGTTTTAGTCTAATTATAAAAGTAATGGTTGGAATGGAGCATCTCAGCACTACTTACACTCTGCCTATAAAGCCATGGTGAAAAAAAATTGAAGCTGATAATAATAGTCAAGTTACTGATAATACCTTCAAACCAATCTGGATCTTGAGTTCTTTCACTCAACATAGTCTTTGCATCATTTGCAGCAGCTATGTATTTTTGAAATACTTTAAATTTTTGCTTAAAATTTACATTAAGAAACTCTTTGGCAGCCATCCCAGTGTTAATATAATCTTGTTTACTTGAACGAATCACAGTATAGTAGTAGTCAAAGTCTGCAATAAATTCATGACTATTAAATTTTTTAATTTTGATTTTTATTTCTGTCTATATTTATTTATATTTTTTACTAATATTTCTCAATCAAAATTTGTGTAATTTTGTTCTTTTTTTTAATTGCCAATTAATTTTTGTATAATAAAACATACCAGTTACCATTTTCTCATCTTCTTGTAACAAAATAAATAAAGTTTGTGATGGTAATGTCTTGAGGTAATCATCATCATCAACTTGTGTACCATCCTCTGCCACAAAAAGACGGCAATTTGCGCAACTGACATTGAACTAAAAACCGACAACGGATTTAGGTCACGGCTAATAAATCAGGTCAAGGGAATGTAGCCTTGACCCATTAAGTAAATTTATCGCAGAATAAGAAAAATTACAAGTATATGAATTAAAATGTGATTGTATTAAGAAAATAATTATAATAAAACACATTTTAACATTTATATAAAGTATTTAGAACAAAAACTTTACTTACCCCTAACTTTTTGCACGATTTCTCTATAAGTTCTTCAAGATTTTCAGCGGCCACCCCTATTTTTTTCACTCTTTTAACATCTGTTACTTTATATCCCTTTTTCATATTTATATTATAATTTATGAGATTAAAATTATTACAAAAACAAAAAACAACCGCGCAGCAGTTCTATAGACGACGGAGTACTTTATTGTTAAAGCCTACTTCCGGCCTTACGTCAATTTTTCCGCGATTTATGACATTTAACTTGACAGACACGTTTCGCTTTACGCAAATTCCATTAAATGTATATTTATTATATAACATAGTCTGTATTGTTGGCTAAATTATAATTATTCATGGTTACATGTTAAATACTACTCCTAAGTCCTAACCTAATCTTGGTGTCATGAAGATATTACAAACATTACACACATTATCTGTAATCTAATAATATTTTTATTAATATTAACATACGACAAGATAAATATTACATTTATAATAAATTTGAACTACCTTAAGGCACATATTATAATTTAGTATAGAATGAAGATAATTAAATCTATTGATATCGATGACAGCTAGGTATGGCGCTAAAATTTTGACAATTCATGAATGTTCATGCACAGTGCACACAACACATGCATTTTGTGATAAACGTAGTTTTTCAAGTTTCAAGTTCAACTTCAAGTTATTTTTGTTGTGTAGTTTGTATCAAGTTCAAATTTGTAAATTTAAATTTCTATTAATTTATATTCTAATTAAATCTTGAACATCACAACGATTCACACTAATTATTTAAGCTAGCTATGAGATAATTATTTTTCAAAATTTGAGTCAACACCATTTGTGATTAAATTGTATATCGTTATATCTAATATTGACAAACTAAACGTACATTACATATGAATTTAACAATGGGCTTAAAAAGGGGAGCTTTTATCGTAATCGAAGGTGTTGATAGAACTGGTAAGACCACCCAGGCTAAAAAACTTGGTAAGTATAATCATGAGTACTAAATATATAAATAATCAATCATCAATTAAATATATAAACAATATATGAGTTAAATTACAAGAAAATTATTTATACATGTTAAATGAATAATGTTTGCCTTTTTTGTAATTTGTAAGTTGAATAGTACTTTGTTCTATTTAGGTAAATAGTGTTTTTCTTCAGTTCAGTTCTTAATTAATGGGAGTGTTTTTCTTTTTACTGTAACAAGTATAAAACTATAAATATATTTATTTATAAAGGTTTATTATCTAAAATAAGTTGATCCAATAAATAAATATAAAAGTAATATTGTTTACTTTCATAGCTTTTAAACAAGTTTGATTGTCTTGGTTTACTATAAGCTTGGTTATTTCAGAGATAATATTAGTGTCTGTTGTTTAAATACTTGAATAGTTAACAATATAATTTCTTCTCCAAATTTATTTTATATATTTATTTCAACATACAATGTTTTCAATTTATGTAGAAAAAGAAAAACAGTATCCTTACTCTAGTTTATCTCTGCCTACCCTGCTTTGTGGGAAGAAGTGTGAAGCTGTATATTTTGTTTACCAATATTATTTTAATGACAACATTTGTTTTTTATATATTAGTGGAGAGCTTAAAAAACAAGCAAGTTTCAGCCGAATACATGAACTTTCCAGACAGAAAAACTGATATAGGTGAAGTCATTAATAGTTACTTAACATCAAAGGTTAGTTTTTTCATCTTATACTTTGGATAGTAAATAATATATGTATTCCTTGTGATACAAGAGTATAGTTCACATATATAGAATTTTATACTTACTAAAACCCAATAGATTGAATCATAATTAAACACTGTAGTATTGTTCATGCATATTACTACAGCACTATCATGGAGGGGCTGCTAGTGGGGTACTATTGTCTTTAGGGTGCCATAGGGTTTTTCTTTGAGCACCTGGAGCTTCAATAATTCTTAGGTTACATGTTACCAAGACCCTACCACAAAAATCCTGTAAGTGTTTTTATAAACCTAACATTTTTTTAGAATGATTTATCTAATGAAGCTATACATCTCTTGTTTTCTGCAAACCGATGGGAAAAAGTTAACTATATAAAAGAAAAATTACTGAATGGCATAACTGTTATTGTGGATCGTTACTGCTTTTCTGGTGTGGCATATTCTGCTGCAAAAGGTAAACATAATTGTAATTTTCTTTTCACTCACTTATTACTAAATACTTCTCCTGCTTGGTGTCTTCAGGCACTGCTGAGTGGGGGAACTCAACACCATGCTTTGCCTTGTTACCAGAGCAAGGAAAAATATCAAATATTTCATTCCCCTGAGTGGAAACTGAAACCACAACTGCTCTGTTTTTAGTTGCACCCTTATGCGTGACCCCCCCTGCACAGTTACAGCCTCAATAAATAAAATTAATTTATTTTGACATTTATATTAAAGGCCTAGACTTGAGTTGGTGCAAATCACCAGATGCCGGATTACCAAAACCTGATAAAGTGTTTTTCTTTACCCTGCCTTTGGAACATGTACAACAGAGGAATGGCTTTGGAAGTGAAAGGTATTGTTGCAATATGCTAAATATTTTTAACATTTTAAAGTGTTATTCTACACTTTGGAAAGAATAATACTTTTTTAGAATCATAAAATTTTGAACTAATTTTTGTAACTTAAAATAAAATATTTTAATGTATATTTTTGTTTAAGTTACAAATAATTTAGACTCAATAAGCAGTGTATGACTTGAAACACAAGGGTTGTAGGGTTGATCTTGCTATGAGTTAGATAAGACTAAGTTCTCTCTGCCGTAAAAAAAATCGTTAATTATTTCATGCTATAACAAGTAACAGTAAGTATATTATGTTAAAAATATAAATTCCGAGAAGAGCCGGCAAGAAACTCAACAGTTGGTTATATGTATATGTTAGCTTACTGATGTTTATTATTAACTAAGAATAATTACTATTGTAATAGTTTTTTAATAATTTAGTATATATTTAAAAATATCAAATCAGTTTCATGCTGTATCCCGCACACAGCAAGATAGGCAGAAGGATCCTAGTGTTAAGACACTCCATCCCCACTTTCCACCGAATTCTGTCAATCGCGTTTACTTTTTGCCCTTGCGCCACGACTGGCCTCAATTTATATATTATATGCTATGCAAAAATATCAGAAACCCCCCCCAAAAATGAGAAATATATACTTTACTGATCGTTGTGCAATCATACTATTGGTTATAGGTATGAGGTGCCTGAATTTCAGAAGAAAGTGACAACCACATACATGAAGCTAAAAGAGGATAATTGGGACATGTTAGATGCCAGCAGGTAATTTTTTGTAGCTTTGCACTATATCCCGCATATAGCAGTGAAGGAAGAGAAACTAGTGTTAAGACACTGTTGCAAGAAAATTACAACAATTTGTTTCCCCAAGTGGGATTTGAACCTATAGCTGTCACATTTACAGTTAGAAGCGGCACCGCTTCCCCATATCTAAGAAACATTTTACTAATTATTTCTGAATTTTACAGATCATTGGAAGTTATACATAAAGAATTAGTAGAAAAGGTGCTATCAGTTGTAGACAGTGTCGATAACAAACCCATTGAAAAAATATGGGTGTGACAAAAAAAAAAACATTGTGATAATATATAAGTGACATTAAATTGTATAGAAAATATTTTTTGAATGAATATGTATTAATAATGAAACAATAAATAATTATTTTGAATGTTTATTTCTTTTGAATACATTCTAATAGAAGTTTTGCTCCCTGTGATGACTGTTGCTTTAGTATACTTGAATGACTTTTGACTTTCTTTATCAGTTTATTTGCAATGCTCTCATTGTTTTCAATTAATTTTAATATGAAGAAGCAACCTCTGTTAGTAGGTAACCACACTTTTAACTGGAAAAAATACTTATGATAAAAAAATTATAGATAAAAAACTAAAATTGTTTTACTTGAATAGCAAAATGTTACTTATTTATTAATTATTTACTTGTTCCAAAATGAATTAAATGTACAATATATATTTAATAAATAATATATTTTAATAATAATATAATTCTTTTTGGAAATTATCCAATTCTAGTCTAGTCTTAGCAAAACATCAATAAAAAATACACAAATCTTGAAAACAAATTATAAAACGCATATATTTAAGAGAAAAACAGAAAATTATTATACATAACAGAAATTGAGCAAAAATTAAACAAACTTACAGTTTCCTCCTCAATATTCTCAGATATGGCTTCACCCAATGAACCAGTTGAAGTTTTATCTAAAATAGCCAACTTTTTCAGGCACATATGTATGCCAGCGTCTTCCACTGCCAATACATCTTTATCATTCATTTTGATGGTCCAATCAGACTGGCAAATTACTTTGGCTAGTGATTCAAGTATTGTTTTTGAAGAATCTATTAAAAAACAGATTGTATAACGGTTACTTAAATTAATTAGAAATCCTCAATGAAATTGAATTTATTGAAAAATTTTGTCCAAGAGAAAACTTTCTGACAACCTTTATTTAAAGTGACCAATAACTTGTGCTAAGTGTAACAAATACTTTTCCGATCACATTAATATAATTTAAGTTTTGCGAAACGCGACATACTCGGGGACAAACATACATAAAGATCAAATTAAGATTATCTTTTTTAAATGTTGGTTTAAAATGAAATCTATTTCAGTGCATTCATATTTTCTTTCTATATTTAGAAATATGTCATATGAATCATGCTTGCCCTTTACCAAACTACATTTAGAACCAGACAATTATCAATTATCATTCATATTCCAATAAAATAAACACCATTTACAATAGGTTATTGTGGCACAGTGTGACTACACCAGCACAGAATACTACTAAAATATCCAACATTAGAGCCATTTTATTGGAAAATTTTTATATAAATTCTGGAATGTTCAAAATGTAATACTGTTATTGTTTTTGTATGCAATGCAATGGTTGTACATTTGACCCAATTTGGTTTAATGAATTTTGATTTCCCTGATATATGATATATTTCTCTTATGATGAAACACAGTGTTGAGTTCCTCCAATTAAGATGCAATATCTTGAATTCAACAATAGGTTCGCTCTATCTACTCTGCTATATATTTATTTATACAGTACTCCAAGAATTGCTTAGTTTGTTTGCTTCAATACATGCTTAGTTTGCACTTATATAATTATGTACTACCAATTGTAGGAGAAAACAACATTCACAAAAAAATTGTAAAAATATAAACATAAAAGGGATAAATAATAAACTTAAGATAAATGTACTACAATATTACAAGTTTATACTTTACAACATTAAATTGCTACTCAAATCACTAAAAAAATATATTAAATAAAATCAGCTTCACAGTGTCCCACATACAACAGGATAGGCAGAGGGCACCTAGTGTTAAGACACTCCGTTCTCTATTTTCCGCCGAATTCTAGAGGCGTTGTATGTTGGGTGGCGGAAATGAACGCCACGCTTTGCCTCGAAACCAGAGCAAAGAAATGAAAATATTAATAATTTCATTTCCTAGAGTGGGAATCAAACCCACAAGCTGTCGCGTTTACAGTCAAACTTTGTGACTCTGCGCCACGGTAGGTCTTGAAAATTATACATATACAATATACATAGAAATTTTACAAATACAATTTTTTTTAAAAATATACCTTACCAATAGATAAAACAGCAACTACCAACAACATATTAGATTTATTACTGAGCCAAAATTGAGGGTCAGATTCCATATCAGTCTTCAATAGAGGCAGTACACCTTCTTGGAGCTCGGACACTCTGAGATCTGTGTCTTTCTTAGATGTACCACTTTTTAAGCCTTCTTCCAAGAATTTTATAAAACTGGGATGGAATGCCGCTGGGTCTTTTGGTTTAACTAACCAATGTAAGGTCTACAAAAAAAAAATATTGTTGATTTATTTTAAGATAATTTATTATAAAGTGAATTGTAAATATGTTTATGGACACTGCCATGCTACTCTGTATCCCACATATATCATGGTAGGCAAGAAAATCTATAACATCAACACTGCAAAGACAAGTTGAGTTGCTCTTGAAACTAATGCCAAACTTGATTATACCAGGAAATTTAAATAATTTATTCCCCAAAATGGAGGTTGAACCCATAGCACAGCTATTATATTTGTAGTTTGCCAATGTTTGCTTCCACTTAGAGAAAGCAGATTTTTAATTGTAAAGTTAATTAAGAGATTTACAATTTATATAATTGTATCAATACATTTAATAATAATAAAGAATATTAAACAAACATAAACTCACCATATTACCCCAATGATCAGCAGCTACATCCTTCAGATTACTAGCAAGAGTTGATACAATAGTTTTCTTTACTAAAACTGTATCATCAACCGAATCAAAGATGGCTATCAACAAACGGTACCCAGACTTGTGTTTACTTAGCGGCAGTACGTGTTCCTTCACCACTTTTAGTATAGTCTAAAAGTTTTAAAATTATTTGATTTATTCAATAATATAATAATAATTTATTTAGCAAAACTTCAGTACAGAAAACAAAAGTGATATATTCTAACACAAATCTATTTAATATATTATGCTTATTTTCCAAGTAATGCAATCTTTTATTTTAATTACAAACCAATTCATTAATAAATGCATAAATTAAAAACACTATGAGAATAGACTATATTACCTGTACAACTGTCCTACTTTTTTTTATATTTTTTATCTCCACACCGTATCCCACACATAGACAGTAGGCAGAGGGAACCTAGTGTTAAGATACTTTGCTCCCTACTTTCTACTACGGATATATTTTTAGAAAGTTTATACAATTTTGACAATTGATTTATTCTCTATGGTTTGGTACATTTTTTTTACACTTAAGCAATATAAATATGTATGAGTACATAATGACCAAATATGAATTTAACGGGTTTATATTCTAAGCTGACCACATAGCTTACTGGTTAGAGCACTTGTACTTCAAAGACGTGCAGGTTTGAGTTCTGCTACATACATAATAATTGTAAATTATTAAAAGCTATTCACAATTACCTTTTTATCTTTGTTAGTGCCCTGCCAAACACACAAGCTGGCAGCATTTACTCCCGGTAAGGAGTTACTTAGAGGCACTATAAGTGGGCTCAAAGTAGAAATCAGTTCAGCTTTGTCTTCTGGACTACATTCTTTAATATAGTCATATAGGACTGAATGCAGCAGTCTAAAAAGAAGCAACATTAAATTTAAAATAGAATTTTGTTACTTAAACATCTACACTTATATAATAAAGTTGAAAATTTTATTTCATTAAATGCTCTAATTAAAAAACTAGTGGATTAAATTTAAAAAAATATCTATCAAAGAGAGTTATAGGTATATTATTCATTTAATTCATTTCTATTCACCAGTTCCTCTCATCAAAATATGTCTTGTTTCAATATTGAGGCTATAACTAAAAAAAAAATGTCACTCACTCTCCATCATGTAAGTTTTTATCCAAAATGCGTTGTATATTAGCTTTGCAGGATTGCAAAATGGCTGATTTCATTTCAGGACTATCTTTGTATGCATCGCTCAATGTTTTCACTTTTTCATCTTTTGTCTAGAATAGATGAGTAATAATAATATAACAGCAAGCTTTTAAAAAGTAGAGTAAATAGTAAGTAAAGTAAAAGTAAAAAAGATTGTAATGCTTACATTCTTATACATATCTCCATAAAATTCTTGTTGCATATGGTGTTTTTCCTTCTTAGTCGCAAATTCACCATAAGCAAAATCAAGAACAGGAGCACTTATTGTATGAGATGCTAATGACACTATATGCCCAAATAGCTTTTTAATAACTTCATGACGGATATAATCTGTGCCATACTTTAAAATACGCTTTACAGAATGGTGGGCATATTTAGATTGCATCATTTGCACCATAATGTCTAACAATTCTTCAGTTATTTCATTCCTTATATCTTCTTCACTATGTTTAAGTAGAACTTGGATAACTCTGCTTAAGTCATGCGTTAGAGCAATTGACTTGTACTGACCCTTGATTAAAATGTGCAATTCCTTGCAGGCTTTTACTCTAAAATCTTGCTTTACAGTTTTTCTAAAAATATATATTAAAATTAAAGATTTAAATGTAACAAATATATAGTGTTTATAGTAAAAATAAAGAAGAAAATTTAAATATGTAATAAAATCTTATTCTTAAATTATTAAAGAAATTAACTTGCACAAATTAGCTTTACCTTTGTATTTGAGCAGCAAGTAATTTTGCTTTATGTGAAATTTCAAATACTTCCGCAGTAGCCTTTGCTTTTCGCCTTTCAGTTCTAAGAGTCTTCTTTTCTTTTTTCATTTCTGACCATTTTGGCTTCTCTCCGTCTCCAGGTTTATTTTTTGAAAATTTATCATTGTTGGGTTTGCCTTTAAGACCAGGTTTATTAAATTTTTTCACATTTTGAACACCATTTTTATCGAACTTTTTCTTAATATTTGTTTCTCCTTTTTTAATTACAGTTTCCTTAGGCTTACCCATGTTATCTTGCTTTGCAGGGTTAAAGTGTACTTTCTTCTTTTTAGAAGGTGATATCTCAGATTCCACGCTCTTTCTTTTCATCTTCTGCATAGTTTTAACGGTAAAATAGGTTATTTCACAATATTAAAATGTTTTTAAAGTTTCTACTTCAATGTATATATTTTTTGATACTTTATAGTGAAAATATAGGTATTTTTTTAAGAAAGGAACCAATTGAAACAGTAAATTATTTTATATATCTGTACACGTGCAGTCTTCGGCACATTGTTTGACAATTGACATATATTTTATGGACTGGTATTGTCAATGTCAGCTAAGGAACACATTTACTCATTGATGTCAACTGGGCGTGATATCGCTAATAGGGTTCCTGAGCGTACAAAGTAAAGTTGAAATCAAACAGAAAAAAATACAAACAAGCAAATTAAAAAAAAATATATATAAGATCTATGTCTAAAAAAATGTATATATTGCAAAATCCCTTGAGAGCTGAATCATAAAGTATGAAACGAAACAGATGAATTGTCATGAAATTTTTACTTTAGAGAAAAGGATAATATATAGGCATATAAATGTAACCTAACTCAAAGGAAAGGGGAAAGCAGAACCGTCATCCAAATCATATTTGTACGGTGAGAGTTTTCTGGACTTTATCTTCGCCAGGCACATAGTCGACTCGAGACTATAAATTGATAGAAAATAGTCGATATCAATCATTATAAAGTTATAAACTATTTTTATTACCTCAATCCAACAGTTTTTAAATAAAAACTAAGCTATAAACCGGCAAAGAACAGTTCATTTCAGTTTTTATTTACTATGAAGGTTCCTAAAAAATAAGCATATTACTAAATAACAAACATAAAATGTCAATGTCAGAAATATTCAATAAATACCTCATAAGTCATAACTGTCATACACTGTTAGATTAGCTTAAATTTAAATTTACAAACTTTTTTAAAAATATTCTTTGTACTTTTTGAATGAAATGTATGTAGTATTTAGTAAGTGTAATATAACAATCAAGTTTGAAGAAATAATTTGCCATTATGGTAGATGTTATGATAAATAAATATTTAGAGACTCAATTGGCTATTGCAAAACAAAAACAAGAATCCAAAAAAAAAGTTCATAGTAATATTTCAGAAAAAAGTAAAGTAACTGCTGAGCGAATTTCTAAGAAACAAGATAAAGAAGTTCAAGTTAATTCGAAACAGAGATGTAATAAAATTTTTGATTGTCAAGCTAGTACATCTTCATCAAAAATAGTTGATGAAGACGAAGATTATTTACCAACTTGTGATGAAGAAGATGAAGATGTTTACCTTTCTGCAGCAGCATCTACATCACGACCAAGAAAAAATGTTAAAAAAATTATAGATGATGGAAGTAAAAAACTTTATAATGAGAGAATAAAAATTTGGAGAAACAGCTTAAAAACTGCCTTATCAGGTACATATGATGAAGTGTATTATTCTGCTGATATACAATATGTTCTAGATGACATTGAGTCATCAGAGGAAAATCATCAACTCCAAAATGGCCTTTGTATACCAAATTACATTTGGAAACGTCTATATACATACCAAAAAGTTGGAGTGAAATGGGTTTGGGAATTACATCAAGTTCAATCTGGGGGCCTGCTAGGGGATGAAATGGGGTTGGGCAAAACTGTTCAAATTATTGCTTTCTTAGCTGGATTATCTAAGAGTGATAGTGGATCCTGGGGAGGATTAGGTCCTACCATAATTTTAGCTCCTGCAACAGTTATATATCAATGGGTATCACATTTTCACTATTGGTGTCCAAATCTGAGGGTTGCTGTCCTCCATCACTCAGGATCACATGGTGGAAATCATCAAAAACTTATTAAAGAACTGCACTCCTCACATGGAATATTATTAATAACATATAATGGAATTGTTAAGTATATCAAAGATTTGTTAACCAAGAAATGGCACTATGTAATTTTGGATGAGGGACATAAAATAAGGAATCCTGACACTCAAGTGAGTAAACTTGTAAAGAAATTTGATACACCTCACAAAATACTAATAACTGGATCTCCTATGCAAAATAGTTTACAAGAATTATGGTCTTTATTTGACTTTATGAGGCCGGGATTGCTGGGTACTTATAATGCATTCATGGATCATTTTGCAACACCCATTACTCAAGGAGGATATGCTAATGCAACTCAACATCAAGAAGCTACAGCATTAGAGATTGCTAAAGCACTTAAAAATATTATAACCCCTTATATTCTACGAAGGACAAAAGCTGAAGTACAAGAACATATTAAATTACCTGAAAAAAATGAACAAGTTTTATTCTGTGCTCTTACTAGAGAGCAGCGAGATTTGTATATGGGATACCTAATGGGCAGCACTGTTCGTAGTATCCTTGATAAAGATTCCAAATTTGGTGATCCAATTAGAGCTAGGGTCTTGGTTGCATTAACTACTTTAAGAAAAATATGCAACCATCCCGATTTATATCTATATGAAGCTCATGATGATGATGAAGATATAGACGAAGAATCATTTGGAAATTGGAAGAGATCTGGCAAGATGTCAGTAGTGCACTCTTTACTTAAAATATGGTTGAAGCAAGGCCATAGAACATTAATATTCTCTCAATCCAGAGCGATGCTTTGCATTTTAGAACAGCATTTACAGAAACATAAGTTTGAATATTTAAAAATGGATGGCAGTGTAAGTGTTGCACAAAGACAAAATTTAATAAAAACTTTTAATGAGAATGCTAAGTATTTAGTTTTTCTGGCTACTACAAGAGTTGGTGGTCTTGGTGTTAATTTAACAGGGGCTGATAGAGTTATTATTTATGATCCAGATTGGAATCCAGCCACTGATAACCAGGCTAAAGAAAGAGCATGGAGAATTGGTCAGCAAAGAAATGTTACTGTGTACAGATTCTTGTCTGCTGGAACAATTGAAGAAAAGATATATCAGAGACAAATATTTAAAAATTTCCTAAGTAATAAAATATTAGTTGACCCAAATCAAAAAAATGTTTTAACTACAAGTAACTTACAAACTCTATTTAATCTTGAAGATATTAATTATGAAGGAGATACTGAGACAACTGCCCTTTTTAAACATACGAAAGTAACCTTACCCACTAAACTAACACAGCCCAAAGGAAAAATTAAAGGTAAAACCTCAAATAAGTTATTTTCAAAAGAGAAGTTAGAAGCTATGAGGAGGAAAGCTAAAGAAATTAGTATGAAAATAATGAAGGGAGAGAAAACTTCAACATTGAATAACAATCAAAATGACCCACGAGAAATGTATAAAAAGAAAAGGGAATTAATACTCAATCCACATAAAGTCGAAGAACCAGAAACCAAAAATATAATAGATGATCAAGTCACTAATACACCTTTTGAAAATATTCTTTCAGAGTTAGACATTGTCTCCAAGCACACAAAAAATAATTATGAAGAAAAATTGCTTAGAGATGTTCTAAATTCTGAAATGGAAATTGATAAACACCTTGGTACGCCAGCAGACTCTCAGAACACTGATAAATCTGTAAATGATAATGGAGAAACAACTGACCTTTCAACTGAGCAAGAGTTTGATATGAAAAATAAAAAATCTCGTAAAAGAAGACGATCGTCTTCTGAATGTGAAATAGACAATTTAATAAAAGTAAAAAAAGTTAAAAATAAAGAACATAAAAAAGGTAAAGATGATAAGCTTACTGATGATGATTATGTTTTGAGTAAGCTCTTTGCGAAATCAGCCGTTAAAAATGCTTTACAGCACGACATAGTTGTAGGCTTAGCAGAAAAAGAAAAAAGACATAAAATAAAAATGGAAGCGATTAAAATTGCAAGGAAAGCTGTAAAAGCTATTAGAGTTTCCACTAAATAAATATTTATTTAATAAACCACATTTTTTCATTTTGCATTATATGTAAATAGAAAATGAAATAAAAACCTTTTTTAAAATAAAACGTCGTAAAATAATGATGAATTAATATAAAAAAATTATTAAACCAGCTTCTCGCTGTATTCCGCACACAGTAGGGTAGGCAGAGGGAACCTAGTGTTAAACTATACTCCATTCCCCACTTTCTGTCGAATTCTGGAGGTATTGCGTGTTGACTGGCAGAACTCGACTCGACACCACAGCGAAGAAATAGAAATATAAACGTAAATAAATATTTCCCTTCCTCGAGTGGGGATCGAACCCACAACAGTATTTTAATTAAAAGTAGACTTATTTATAATACAATTATTTAATTAAGCTTTAGTTAGAAAATGGTATTAAATACTAGAAAGCAGTATGCTAGTATAATTACGTTCCTTGGCAGTATGGCATCATGTATTTATTTGTGTTGCTACATTCTAAAAAACTACATTTTAGTTATCATTTAGCTTGTTTTTGAGTGCAACATTTTAAAATTTATGTCATACAAATACTGAAATTGTGGATATTCCAAAAATATATATTTAGTGGTAAATATAACGATAGATTTGTTTTATTATTGTGCAAATTAGATTTTTTTTGGGTAACTAATATTACAAGCTTTTAGCAATATGTTAAGTGAAGTTAAATAATTACTGTTGTCAATTCACACGGGAGCCGTGGGACTAATTGAGATTAGACTTGGAAATATTTTGATTAGATCTCACAGCGATCTTGGGTCTAAAATGTCTGGTAGAAGAAAACCTCCTCCTCCAGGCTTTAGTTTCAAGCCGCAGGAAGAACAAGTTACTGTGTAAGTAAAATGCTATTCTCATATATTACATATTTATTTAAGTCACTCTGAATAGGTACATACGAACGTATACTTTACATAATTAATATTTTAGTTTAATTCAATATAAAATATAATTCAGATATTTATTAATTTTATTTTATGTTTTATCATTACTTATAGGTTATCAATTAATTGTTTTCTGACCTTGTTATTTACATTTATATAAATTTTTCAAAATCTAATAAATATATCTATCAAAGCGAAGTATATATATTTTGATACAATGATATGAATTAATTTTCATATTATTATTTATCAACAAGTATCTATAATTGTATAAATTTTAAGAAAGGTAATGTATAAATTGTCATATATGTTTGTTACAGAACTCCACCACGGAATTTAGACAAACAAACAACAATCACAGTAGATGATAAAACATTTACAGTTCATGCTGATGACTTGGTTAAAATATGCGACCTTGGTCGCGGGGCTTATGGCATAGTGGAAAAAATGCACCACAGGCCCAGTAATACCATAATGGCTGTTAAGGTATTTATTTGGATATTTTTTATAATAATTTCATTGCAATGCTGTATGCTTATGTTTGATTGTAAACATTATTTGTGGGCTCAATCCTCACTTGGTGATTATGATTTAATAATTATTCCACTCAGTGAAGTAAACTAGAATTAACTAAAACTAAGTTTATTTTTGCCCCTCAACAAACAAATTGCAATTTCAAATGTAGGTGCAGATCCGAGAATGGAACCTCTTGAAACTAAGTTCACTCTGATCATCATATTCTAAATATTAAAAATTCAATTTAGAAGTCAATAGATCTGCATTTGACTGCAACTGTGAACTGTTTTCCTTTTTTTATTTAAAAGCTTGTGCCTGTGTGGTCCCATTTTAATTTGGTCCATTTCTGACCATGGCATCCGTGCAACAATCATATAAATCTTAAATTTGCTTTAAGTTTGTACCTAACAAATGGATGAATAACTCAATGTCAACCCAACTAAATTCGATGATTCCTTTTGTTATTAGAAAGAGTAGTAACACATCAAGGTAGTTTGATGAAAATTTGATTTGGCGAAGTGATATGTGCTCAACTGGCACGCTCGGAATGCCAGATTTAAAGAACCATACCAATTTGATTAAGTTCTGATTATGTGATTTGGTTGAAATTGAACAAGTCCATGTTTTTTGTTAAATATTTTTGTTTAGGTGAAAGAATTGTTTTAACTCATCTACTCTAGTAGAATAACTGTACCATTGAGTTTTTTGTTTTGAACTGAGAACCACCCAACATACATTGTCATTAATGTAAGAAAGATAAGAATTGAGTATTTTAATACTATATGACCATAGCATGGTTGGGCGAAAACCCCAAAGGTGTTTTTTGGTTAAGATGTCTTTGCCATAAAATGTAGAAAAATCAGAATTTTTTATTGTGTAGTAGATATGTCCTGGATGTAGGAGAGCAAACAGAGGAAACTAAGTGATAAGATACTATACGGTCCTCTCTTCCCGCCTATATTTCGAGATATTGCGTGTAGAGTGGCTTTCTTTTTACAAAGAAAAATGAAGGAGGAGAAAATCGAGGAAATGAAAATAATTCAATCCTCTGAATGAGAATCGAACTCACAAGCAATGCATTCATAGTTTGATGCTATGCCGGTGCATCTCTTTGAACCCTATTGCATATAATTTAAAGTATTAATCTTATTTTGGAAAATTCATCAATTACCTTTTAAACTTTTCAGAGAATCACAGCATCCTTTAATAGTCAATCTTTGGAGCTTAAACGCTTGTTGATGGATCTCGATGTTTCAATGAGGGCCAGTGCGTGTCCCTACACAGTACATTTCTACGGTGCCATGTTTAGAGAGGGAGATGTATGGATCTGTATGGAAGTGATGGACATGAGCCTGGACAAGTTCTACACAAAGGCTTACAAGAACAACAAAACTATAACTGAAAATATTCTCGGCAAAATTGCATTTTCAGTCGTCAGTGCCCTCCACTACCTCTATTCGAAGTTAAGAGTTATCCACAGAGACGTAAAACCTTCAAACATCTTGATAAATAGAAAGGGGGAAGTGAAGATGTGTGATTTCGGCATTTCTGGTTATTTAGTGGACTCTGTGGCAAAGACTATTGACGCTGGCTGTAAACCTTATATGGCACCAGAGCGTATCGACCCGAGCGGTAATCCTGGACAGTATGACATACGCAGTGATGTTTGGTCACTGGGCATATCGATGATAGAATTGGCCACTGGTAAATTTCCTTACAACACTTGGGGCACGCCATTCGAACAATTGAAGCAAGTAGTCAAAGACGACCCTCCAAGTCTTCCAAGTGGCCAATTCTCGTCGGAGTTTGAGGATTTGATAACAAAATGTCTCAAAAAAGATTACAAGCAGCGGCCTAACTATGATGCCCTATTGACGCATCCATTTTGCCTCGAACACAGCCAGAAAGAAACAGACGTGGCCTCCTTCGTCCAGGAGATACTGGACCTGCCCGATGATTCCTAGTGATAGGTTTTTATTTTCGTACCTATAAGTACAAGTGTTTAGTAACTAACAATAGTGTAGAGATCATAAAAATTGTTATTAACATTTTTTGTTTATGGCGAATATGAAGGTTAGTCATCTTGAAATTAATATTTTTGATGTCCATTACGACAGTATAAAAGGAAGTCGTCGAATATCGTAAGAGTAAATATTGTACGTAAACGCTAACCTCAAAAGTGGCCTCCTGAAGAGAATTTAAGGCCTTACAATGTCTATTATAAAACAATAATGACCGCATCGTCCATTGACGTTGCGACACATTAATATACATCACAAGTTACAATTAGTTCAAATAAAAATATTTCTTTGAAATATCTTTTTATTGTTCCCCAAATTGAAATAAAAAAGGAGACAGTAAATACAAGAATATCATTTATTTAAAAAAAATGAATGTCTGAAACAGATTCATTGAATAAATTAAGTACAAAATAAGGTGCAGTATTGTAAAAAGTACAATTTTCCTTACAACTAGTGTCAGCCGTCCAAAATGGCATCGTTACTCGTTACATATAAATTCTACTAAAGCGTAATTGACTAGACATGAAAGCAGTTTCAAAATGGCGAGTTCATCCCCAGCTTTGTACCGAAGTCAAGTCGGGCTCGTCTCTGATTGCGCGCGTCGACCCTGGAAATAATGTTATAAAATATATCACTTAAACTACCCTGAAGTTAGGCTCTCTGAACTTTTTTCCATTGTGCTCTCGGGAAGAAAATTCTCTAAATTAAGAAGTAACCCTTCTTCCTCAAGTGGGAATCACATCCATTGAATACGGTCATCAAGAAATCTCACTTTTCCTGAGAAATACTTAATTAGAATTAATTATAGCTTTATCTCACATAAAACAAGGTATAATATAAAAAACAATTCTCAAATTTCCACCTAATATTGAAACCATTAACTAGCAGAACTTAATGCCGCACTACAGACTTACTTAATCTCCTGCCACTTGATAAGTTCATTCAACAACAACACTAATAATAAAGACAGTGCATATCCAACGGCGAGTGGCGTTGTTAAACGCGGCCGCCATTCACACAGCGACCACGATTCACACCCGCCGCCATAGCGGACACTCAGCATTGTCGATGTGAAAATACTTTGAGATAGTATCCTGAAACAACGGTGTTTTACTTAGTTATGTCGATATTTAGCATCTTTGTAGGATCATTCTTAGCAATAATCCTTTGGATATTTGTAAAAATCTCCCTATAGATTTTTTTCAGATTAACGATTAAAGTCATTCCGTTTCCCACTTTCCGTCGAAATCTTGAGGCATTGAGTGTTGTTAGGAGTAACTCAACGCCTCGCTTTGCCTCGTCGTCGTACCAGGGAGAGGAAAATATAAAATAAATCAATTTCCCGAGCGGGACTCGAACCCAGAGCGTCGCATTTATAGTCACACGCTTCATAAAAATATTTTTTATTTAATATATACATAAAAATATTTCTGTAAAGAACCAATTTACTTACAAAAGTACAACCGTGACACACCACACCCTGTTGGACCAGAACCTCCCCTGCCAAATAGACGAATGTCTATTGATGAATGACACCGATATTATAACTGCAGAAAAACATACACAATTACAAAGTTTAGAACACATACTTGGAAGCCTAAATAGATGATATTTAAATATTATACATTTTCAACAAAATTACTATCAGTTTATGATAGTATGAGATTTTTTAAAAAACAAAGAATTTTATTTTTCTGGATATACGATTTAATTGGAAGATTTTTTGTATAGAAATGTATATACAACGCCATAAATGAAACTTTACATTAAAATAGTTTATAAGTGAGAATAACTCATAGGCTTTTTTTATGTAAAGATTTTGTAATATTTTCTTATAATATAACATTAACTGTAAGCCAGCGAAGCCGCATGTTTGTAGTTAGTAAATAATAAAGAAATAGACTTACTTAAATGCAAAGTAATCAAAGCCAATACAATATGCTGAGTTATATAAAATGCATCATAAAAATCGTCTCCCCATCCGTGCCAGCTCTTCAAAGACAGATTATTAGTCTCACTATAATTCCTCACGTTCACCGGATACACTATCCAACAGGATGTCTTATTTGTCACTTCAGATATTTGTTCACAGAAGCTCCTCAATGTGAAACCGTATAAAAGTAATATTGATATTAATGACGGTAGAAATTTACAGGCGTAACACCAAAACACGAACAACGCCATCTGTTGGATGAAAATCAAATTTCATGTTTAAATATGATATGTTCAAATTATCAACCAACATACGCACATATTATAAAATATCTTTTATATCAGAAATTAATAAAAACAAATAAAACATTGTTTAAATCACACAATATCACAAAATTTTCCCTGTATTATCTACATGTAACCCTCTGAGAGAGGTAATTATTTATATGTAAATATAAATACAAAATCACCCGTCTATTAAACTCCAACACCGGCCTAGTAGCGGCCCTCAGTACCAACGCAGCGTGGGGGGGCGCGAAACTTAGCGCAGTGGACAGCGCGCCCGCTGTTAGCGAGCACCACGCCGCGCCGCCCGCGCTCAGCGCGCCCGGTCCCAGCGACGCCACTGATACCACCTGAGGATACTTTACTCTTCAGCACAAATTATAGATAATATCAGAATATACAAGTGTTGAATAGCACTTGAAATCCTATCATAATCTGTTGAGCAATTTAACAATCAATCTTTACTAATTTTATAGAGTTAAAGGGTTTGTTTGTTGAACGCGCTAATCTCATAGTTGGAATTGAAAAAATGTTTTTGTATTGAATGGTCCATTTATCAAGGAAGGCCCCATGGTTAATCCTACGTGGAGGAATAGGGGACGTGGTAGTGCGTGCCTCAGAAATTATATTAACATTAAATTTGCCACGAAAATAAGAAAAATAACGTTTACACGAACATATCTGTTCAAGGCTAAACTCTAAATTTACAATCGATTCAATAAAACCACTAAAATAATGAATTATTTTTATACTATTCATAATATAGTCTGACCTCCGAACCAAGAAGTAAAATCTATATTTAACTTGTCTAAAAAAAATATTAAGTTATTTTATCATATTAAAAAGTAATATAATTGACTAAAATAAAATGTTACCTGCAAAAACGACAAAAAACAAGAACTAGACATCCAAAACTGCGTACTGTTCCACAAACACATTGTGAAATGTCGCGACATCGTGATCAGCGCGAATAGAGAGACATCTGCGTCGCGAGCCATCTAAAGTAATAGATAATTAAATCTTAATTAAAATTAATTCATCCCGTATACAGAAGGGTAGGCAGAGGTAACCTAGTGTAAAGACACTCCATTCCCCAGTTTCTGCAAAATATTTGAAAGTATTGCGTGTTGAGTGGTGGAACTCAACGCCGGGCTTTTATCTTTTTGTCAGAGCGAAGAGATGAAAATATTATGATATAATAATTAATTCTTTCGATTGGGGATCGAACCCAGGACCAGTCGATTTTAGTGTCACTTTGTACCCCTAACAATATGGATTATTTAATAATAGGAAGCATGGCAAGTAGTTTATATTAAAATATAAGTGTCAATATATATTAGTAGGATATAATTGAATACATGAGTAACGTAATTTCGACACCAGAACAAAGAGAGGAAAGTATTAAGTATATAAACATTAAATAAATTTTATGTAAGTTTATTTTATATTATTGACTTATTTTATTATATAATATTTAATTTCATTTAATAAAATTTGCACTGATATCCCCCTTCTCCTCATTACAATTTATCCGTAATGTTTCAAAGGTTGTTTGGTAGCAATAAGACCGCCTTTGCATACGTGTTTTTCTTTTATTTTTATTTATGTTGTTCTTTCTATATATTTCTTTTATGTGTGCAATAAAGTATATTCTATTCGATTTTATTCATTTCCTCGAAAGGGAATTCGTTGACAGCCACATTTTTGTGCCCCTGCGCCACGACTGATCACAATAATAGAAAAACATTTTAAAACATTGATAAAATAAATATGAAGCTAACCAAGCTAGCTAACTTCATACATTTTTCACAAATATCAAAAAGAGGCACACACATCCTAACTCCTAGAGAATTAACATATTCCGTTATCGTACTGTCATTGCTTTTCAATCAATAATTTAAAAAATAGCCTTAAAATAAAAATATAAAATATCAGTGTTGCCATGTAAATAAATAAATTAAAATGGCGAAAGCTAAAAGCAACAAGCTTTCACAAATATGCTATAATTATATTTTTTTATTTAAATTTACTCACCTGGGTGTTGCAATAATTCGTGCACGGCTGACTTTGCCATTTGTTTTTCAGCTTTATAGTAAGCGTGTAAAAGCATTTTTTTTTAATTACTAAATTGTACAAATAGGTATATTTGTTTTGCCAAACTTACAAGTTAAATATAATGTTGCCGTTATTGTAGAACAAAGAAAGATTTAATATTAAACTAAGCTTAAAGATCTTTCTAGATATTTATATGGATCCCAAAATACTTTATGAAGAAAAAATATAATGTACAATTTAGATAGCTTATAATATGTAGTATGTATGGAATTAGAAAATATTGGTTTTTGTACATAAAATAGCAAAATAAATTTTAAAATACAAGTTTTCCATAATTTTATCTGTATTTTAAAAACGCCATAAGATAGCCGCCATGTGCAACAAAATAACAATATGCGAAAGACCAATTTTCTTCATAAGAGAACAATATGGCGTCCAGCGTTCATTATAAATTCAAATCGATTACGATAGAATTGTCTCAATTCTCTTAAAAATACATTTAACATATCATTTTTATGTTTATTTCCAAACTGTCTCTGTTCTACAATATCAACTGTATTCCCATACCACGATAAATTTGTCAAAATAAAATATATCTTACAGATAGGGAACAAGGCACAGAGTTGAGTGAGCGCGCGAGGTCGATGGGGCCGATGCAGTCCTGCGGGACTTGGTACGGTGGCATCTTTTGACATAACACAGGATATAGCGGCTCTACTGCTATGCTGAGAAAGAAATATAATATTATTCATGCTTGCGTTTATTAATGCTTGAATCATAAAATAAGGCTGTCGTCTCGTAGTAGTAACTAATACAAACGTATAATTGTTGTGAGTTCAGTTCCTATTCGGGGGACTGAATTATTTGATTTTCATTTGTTCGTTTTCGTGTGTTTCGTGATCTGATAACAACGCATTTCGTAGTCATTTTTTACTTAATTTTTTATAAAAATTTACCTAGCGTCTGCCTGCATAAATATTTCCATATTCTGACAGTTGGCTGCTGAGCCCATCACACAAACTACCTCGCCATAGTCCTAAAAAATTACAAGCAAAATAAAACTATATGTTGATGAGGCTTTTTTATATATAATTATATTATGCAGAAAATTATATGTAATTATATGTAATGTGTATATATTTTTAAAGTGTTCACAGTTTGTGTATATTAATAAAAGAGCTAGTATCTAATCCTCTCATCCATTCTTCTAAGACAGAAAAATAAATTGATAGCCAAGAAGTAAGCCAAGTGATATCTCAATAAGATTTTCAAGAATGGTTTTATGTTTTTGTTTAAAGTGAAAAGACATGCAATTAATATATAAATATACATATATCATACTACTTATCATATTAATAATGCTTATTATTAATAAACAATAATTAGCATTATTAGTATGAGAAGTTATGAGATTGTACCTGCATTATCTGTATCATTCGTTGCACAGAGCTGGCGGTGCAATCGGTGAACAGAGACACTAGAAGCGGCACGTTGTCCACCTGTTCTATATGTGGCCGAATGTTCTCTATCCCACGAGGTAGTTTTGCCTGAGAAATTAAAATATTAGAAACAAAGTAATATATGTATATAAACAACAGGTTGAAGGCAGCTTATGGACTATGGTGATATATAACAAAGAATTTTACATAAATACATGACAACAATTATCTTCATAAAAACTATATATATATTTAATTATTAATTACCCGATACACATACTAGGGAAGTCAATTCACCGGAAGTTCGGGGTAGACGGAAGTTCAGGGAAGTCAAAATATTAGATCATTATTATTATGAGATATTTTTACAGTATTAAGTTATACTTTTGGTTGTTTCACTCTTAAATTAAAAATATAGACCGCCTTAACTTTAAATATTCCATCTAAGTATGTTCAAACTGTTTATTTCCTATTTCTATTTAAAAATTAAACTAAAACTTTATACAAATTGTCATCTTAGGAAAAAAATTAAAGCAAGGGATAAGCTGTTAATTGGCTAATTAGAATGTATATACATTTTTAAATTTAATTAAGTTATTTTGTAACTATCATGTACTAAAGAATAAGAGAATGTTCTTACAATATTTATTTAAAATATTTACAACATTCATATCTCCGTACAATGTTTCTGTTAGACCAATCAAATTCTTCCTGTTAAAATTATAACGACGATTTCTATGTACTCTATTTCAATTCTATATATAGTATACAATAGGACATTAGTACCCGATTGCTCATATCAAAGTTGAGGGGCGCGGAGTGGTCGGTGGAGTCGGTGAGGCAGGACAGCGAGCGGCACGCGTCCGGCGGGGACTCCCCCGCCAGCAGCGAGTCCGTGGAGGCCACGCTCGTGGGTATACTGGCGCGCGGGGCTGCCTGCAAGGGTGGGGACGCTTGCTCAACAAGTTTTGTATGGCTATGTGTATGTACAACGATTAATGTGTTTATAAGCGGATTTTATATCTCTATGTGTTTGTGGGTATAATTGGAAGGAATATTTTAGGATAGTTTTTAATTTAATTGTTGTGAAAAGAATGAGTCACATCAATATACTAATTGTGTTACTAAAATAAATTAGCCTTTCAGTGCTCGCGCGAATAATAATAATGATTTTTATTTCATCTAGTTTATCTAGATGAAATAAAGTGATGATTTTTATTTCATCTAGTTTATCTATATATAATCATTAAAATATAATGATTTTTATTCAATCCGGCCAAGATTTTTAAAGTAACGTTGTGAAGTTAACGAGCGTGTCTGATTGCGATTGACAAGGAGTACTCATGTTCATATTTTTGGGACACTATAAATTGGAATACTTTTTTGTATATATTACCTAATAACAAAAAAAAATATTGCTGTGACTTATTCTTGTTTCTGAAAAAGTTAATTGAGAAACACACATTTTAACATTAGTAAGTTGTTTTAACTTTTTTTGCATCAGTGTGTCAAATTGTATTCTATATTAAATAAAAGGAGAACATGCAAAATAAGGCACTATTTTATTAACAATTTACCTTTAACCCGCTATGCGTAGTAATCGAGTGTCTCGTCTTCTTAATTTCATCATTAAATTTGACTGTACTATGTTCCACATTGATAGCTCCGGGCGCTGACATTGAGAGCGCCTTAGTTGTCGATATGTTGCCACTACATATGTATGTTAGATGAAATTGACTTAACTTTAGTTTTCAAACATAAATTAAACAGAAGCTTACTGCTAAAATTTGCTTAAAATTTATAGTAAAGCAATATAATGAAAAAAAGTTTAAGTTATTTCAATTGAAAATGTTTTATTATTCTACTAATATCCTTTACCCATTATTTTTTTTAAAGTTAAGCAGTTTCACGCTTTATCCCGCAAATAGCAAACTAGGCGCAGGGACGTTAAGACTCTCCGTTCACCATTTTTCGCCGAAATCTCGAAGCATTCCGAGGTCATTAATGTAAAGGTCAATGAAAAGTAATGAAAGGTGAATTTGTAATGTTTAGTGTTAAAAAGAACAAACCAATGGGTAGAATTAATGGACAGAAATGCTTATGTACAGAGCAGAGGTACATTCTCGTGCAAAAAGCAGCAATAGGTGTAAGATAAAAACGTCTTGCTTTACAAAACTTTAACTTTAAACTAGGGTATAAGGGTAATTTGCAAGAATATAAAAAAAATAAGTGGGATAGAAAATACATATTTATACTAATACTAGAAAGTTTTAACTTAAATTTTATGGTAGGTATTAATAAAATAATGAAGTTTTTTATTAAGTAAAGATTTTGTGTTATTTTTTTGGAGTTTGACAAGAGATAATCATTTTAAGTATAGTTTTAGGTCGATATTTGAAAATCGCAAAACGCTTTTACCAAACTAACATAACATAGTATCTTTCTATACAAGCGCTGTCTACTGCTCACTAAGTATTATAAAAATATCCTATTTTTTTATCAGCTTCACGCTGTATACCGCACACAGTAAGGTAGGCAGAGGGAGCCTAGTTTTAAGACACTCTGTACACCATTTGCCATTTTTGAATGGCGGTACTCAACGCCAGGTTTTGCTTTGGTGACAGAGTGCAGAAATGAAAATATTAATAAATAATAATTCATTCCCTCGAGTAGGGATCGACCCCACAACCGACGCGTCACACCCGTTCAGAATGTACATATTCACACTACTGACACTTTCAAATTTTAAATGAATTTCAATATGCAGAAAAAAAATATATTTAAGCGAATTTTACTACTAAAAAACCCTCAAACGAACTACAAAAACCAAAATATTAGCAAAAGCGAAGCAGTAAGCGTGTAGCAAAGCGCGATAGTTTAAGACGCACCTATAAATAAAATCCGTATTGGGCCTAGCGAGTTGCGAGGCGGTGTTATGGCGCTCGCGCTGTGACAGCGGCGAGCCCGGCTTGCTGTCGACAATACTCTTTCACTCACTTTCCTTTATTATCTGTGGTCTCTTTTTGACGTTTAAGTGACATTGACATTCGTCACATTTAATTACATATATAATTTATGTGAAGTTACAGCCAATTATAATACTATTAATAATTATTTATTATTTAAACCATAATTTTTGTTATAATTTAGAAAAAATATATAAAGTTGCACTGAAGATATTCCTTTTAGGAGAAACCTATATGAAGAAGTACGCACATCGATAAATTAAAAATGAACAGACAATCTAGAATATAATAACTGATAATCTAGAAAAGAATACAACATTTATAGGTTGCTTTCTATGCTCAAGGAAGGTGGTAAAGTGGTCGGTAGTAAAGTAAAGATCATGCGCAGGATATGCGGCATAGGAAGATATGAAGTTTATTCGAAAATATTTTATGATTTCTTCTCAATTTTGAAAATGTGGATAAAAAAGGAAACTAAAATATTGTAGGCAAAACTCTTAAAGTAAGTAACTCAAAATGGGAGCTTTAGAGACATAAAAAAATTCTACTATGTTAAGAAGTAAAATAAAGTTCAAAATATTTATAACATTTAACAAATATTATTAATAAAACATTAATAATTCAAAATTAAATATAAAATGTTCTGTGTTAAATGTAATGATGGATGTATTTCAATTAATTTAGAAACAAATAAAAATCTTTTATATGTAAAACCAATTGTTAGACCAATAAGCTTTTAGTAAGTAATTTTCAACAAAATTGCAGCCAACACTTTCATTATTAAGTATCTTTGTGTAACTATTTCTTTTTATAATTTTTTGAACCATAACAACTATACAACTACATATATATCAAAAAATTTAAATGTTCATAAAATTATTATAAAAGAATTATATAAAATTCGAAAAGTAAATAAAACTATTAATAATCAAGAGGTATTGCAACTCTAAGCCCGACAAGTGTTCAACAAAAATTCGGGCCAAATGTTGCCAACAGTTCATTGACAAATTTGTAATACAAAACTACAAAAATATTTGTCTTCATATAATATCGATATAATTATCTAAGTATATTTTCAAAGGCGAGTCTATAATTAACTAAATATTTCCTATTCATTGAAACCCAAATTTACAACATACTTGAAAAAAAAATTCCCATACCTATGGTGATCACTCATAAGTGATATATGACAGTTCCAGCCTGACTCCAGGCCCATTTTCTCACTAAAAACTCTTGATCGAAGCTCATTTTCCTTACTAAAGTGTACAAAACGTATGCAAGCGCGTTCCAAACGCTCGATTAGCTCCACCATGTCGCTTTGCGCTTGGTACTGCATAGTCACCATACCAATGAACACCTGGTGATGAAAATATATGGGAGGAGTATCTTTTTTGCAGTTTCACGCTGTATCCCGCATGTACCAGGGTAGTCACAGGGAGCCAAGTGTTAAGACAATCCGCCCATTTTCCGGCGAATTCTGGAGATATTGCGTGTTGAGTGGCGGAATTCGACGCCATGCTTTGCCTCGATACCAGAGCGACGAAATGAAAATATTAAATATTTCAATTCCTCGAGTGGGAGTCGACCCCAAAACTTGTTACGTTTACAGTCACACACTTGTGCTCCAGAGCCACGACTGGCTTATACACTCTTTTTTTTAAATGACTTTAGTATATAAATGTGTCTCTAAAGGTTTAGTAGGGAAAGATAGCTTAGGGACGACAAATATAACTTAATAACATTCCCTCCCTCTGCCTACGCTTACTAAAACGAGTAAAATTGACACTTACCTGATTACATTGCATGTCAAAGAATCCGTCCGCATCGCTGACGTCGTCGTCTATAACTTCGTTAAATAGCAGTGAATCTGTAAATATACATATTAATTTGACGTTAGGAGTTAAATTTGAAAATAAATGAAAATTGGCAATTTTGGGTTTTGACTCTGCATTTTCCAGGGTATACAGAGGCAACCTAGTGTCAAGATTTTATGTTTCCGTATTTTCGCCAGATTTTGAGACAATGCAAGTGAGTCACACCGGAGCATGAAAAAGAAAATTCAAGTATACTTACACACCGTTAAGCCAAAAAAATAAACAAACAAGGAACATACCAGTAGAATGAAAATGCAAAGCCGAACTATCAGTCCAGGTCCGAGGCGCGGGCGCGTACAGAGGACGGCTGTCCGCCGGCAGCTCGAGGTAGTGCGTCGCTAGCGATGGAGAGATACTGCGCGTGAGGGGTCTGAAAGAGTAAGTAGTATTATAAATATATAAGTTTACCGTACAATCTCCTTTGTTTGTTCTCCATACAACGTCACATTGGCGAAGTGATTAGTGCTCAACTGGCACGCTCGAAACGCCATAAATTAAGAACTGAACTGAACTGAATATACAAGTTTTGTGAGGATGAGTGGATGTTTGTTTTACTTTCACGCAAGAAGAAGGATACATCAGAATAACACATAGTCTATAGTCTGGCAAACATGTTATTGATAATGGGAAGCACGCGCGGCAAATTGCGCAGAAAGCGTATTTTGATGTCTGCACATAGACACCCGCTCACGCCGGACCGATTCCCCGTAAGGGTTCGCGGGGAATCGTTGCGGGTTGTGACCGGGCTACGGTACAGTCGAGTGCAACGCTATCAGTTCATTACTATGAAATATGAATATAATATCATACAATAGCATCATATATACGGAATGGCGTAGTAGAGCATATTTATCTAGTAATATTATAAAAAATAGTAAAAAACACCAAAGCAA
>JAKRZM010000201.1:270869-294069 GCA_036379175.1 Heliconius cydno galanthus
GGACGAACAGACAGGCAGACAACGGAGTCTTATTAATAGTATCCCGTTTTGCCCTTTGGGTATGGAATTCTAAAAATATGAAAAATGAACACAAATGTACCTGAGTTAACATTTGCAACTGACTAGCTTGATCCTTTACAATCACTGCTAACATATGAGGTAGGGGCACCTTCACTCTCGTACTAAGATGTAGGGATCGAACGAAACGAGTCTCACGGCGTATCGTGTCGGCTTGCTAAGGAACATATAAGAAAAAAATATTAAGAAATAAGGATTTGAGACGATCGTGGCGCAGAAGCACAAGCGTGCGACTATAAACGAAACGTCTGTGGGTTCGATTTTACTTGATAGAGAACCACTGTCCAGAAACTCCATTGTTCGCTTTCTTTACCAATCAAAGACAATGGGTATTGAGTGACGAAGCTTCACGCCACCCTTTGTATTAACAGAACAAAGAAATGTAGATTCCATTCGTAGACCTGCGGGGATCAAACCTTTATAACCCATCACATTTACAGTTAGGGTCACAAGCTGTCAAAATGTCTACGGTAGCGTCAACTAGTATTAAATATTAGTTTATATTGTGAACTTTGTTTATATTTGTTATTTATGTATTAGTAGTGACAAGATTTTTTTAATTAGTTTTATTTTAATAATTATTTAAAGAACATGTTATATAATGCATTTCAATGTTATACAATGTTATATGCACTCACCAAATGTCGAAAACTCGCCAGACACTCTTGTACAGTGTATGAATCAGCCACAGAATCAGTGAAACCAATTTGCTTTGCCAACTCGCATAAACATCGTCTATTTGTCACTGGTACCAGATCTTCACTGAAAAAAAATTAGAAAACATAAACAAAAACCATATTTTTATTGAAAAATAGGATGCAAATGGGATCAGCGGATCAGGTCAATAGTTATGAAGAAGGCGAAACAAGGTGGGCGAAGGCCAATAGACATCGTTTTCACTTTTTTTTTTGTGTTGTTATTTATTTTATCCCGTAATACTGTTATCATATTTTTGTTTATTACTTAATCTATATTATGTACTTAATATAAGGACTTAAGATTTGTTACAATTACAATGTAAGAATCTATAGGACATAAATTACAATAATGTAGCGATCTAAACAAAAATTAAACTAGCTTCACAATGTATCCCTAGCGGGTTAGTCAGAGAACGGAGCGCCAAATTGTAAAGTAGCGATTTATGTTATAAATAAAAAAATATAGTATTAAAGCAAAAACTTTACCTGTAACAGGCCTCACATGTGAGATGTGCGCAGAAGTGCGCATATGTGTGTCGAGGTGCTCGTGCGCACGTGTTGAGCAGTGCGGCGAGGCCAAGAGGTTTGAGGCGCGCGAGGTGCGTCCGCCATCTCTGCTCGTCGAACTCGACGCGGAATGGCGCGTTCTGGTCGTGGGTTAGGTCTAATACCTGTATTGAATGTTATTACTTATTAAATATTTTTTTTATTTTTAATACCAATTTTACAAAATGGTAAAGAGAGAAAATACAAAAACATCTTCATCATCATTTCAATGTACAACATAGGGATTAAGCAAGAATGGATGAATAATTAATAATAAAAACAGTATTAAGAGTAACAAGACATACCATACGAACCTTTTACGGTCTTCATGGTGGTCATTGTGACACCGCACCATGGTGTGTTCGATTCTCACTTGGAGAAATTAATTATTTTAATTTCCTCGCTCTGGTAACAAGACAAAGCGCGACGTTGCGTTTCACCATTCAATACGCAATGTCGCGAAAATTGAGGGGAAAGTAGGGAAAAGAGTACACACTAGGTTTCCTCTATATACAGCTATACAGCGTGATGTTCAAAAATAATCAACCTATTACATAATTATAATAAGACATACTTCTACGATAGTAGACGGTTCAGTATTTTGTTTGACATCGTCTGTTTGATCTAGATTAGTCTGACTTTGATGTCCCATGGACGCAACGAGACTCGTTTTGCTTGAATTTTGCGACATCGGGCTGGAATTCCTTAAGAAAAACACTTTTTCCGCCGTCGGGTTTGGCCACGATAAAATACCTTTTTTATCTACACAGCATAGTGCCTGAAAATATAATGGGATTTAACATTTTTAACGTGTTATCACATCTTAAATAAGCATATTATGTAGAGTGCCAAATGTCGACTGTGACAATTTTTAATTTAACTTTTTTTCAAGCATTTAGTCCTAGTCCAAAGTCCAGTCGACGAGTCGTAGCTGTCTTGAAATTAGGCTTTCTGAACTTTTGTCCATTATATACTCAGGGAGATAATAATCAAAAGTAAGAAAAATCCAAAAACCTAATCTGCAGAGATTTACAGCTAACTTAAGGGCGGCCACAAACCGGCGAACTATGTTTTTAAAGGGAAAGTACAAGTCAATCTGTATCATATCTCAAAATACATATAACTTAAAGCAATATTTATTTAAAACTCACAGATAATGACCCCAGCACGTGTACAATATTGGCAGTTCGGCACACCATATCTTCTTTTCCAACGAGAATGTTCCAGAATGTTCTACCCAAAGATCTCAAGGCTTGCGGCTTCAGACTGGACTCGCTGAGCGCTTGTATGAGAGGATCGCTCACATCCTCCGATATGGAACAAGATTTTGGACGTGTGTACTTCTGGCGTGTTTCTGATAATAGTTTGAATCTAAAATAAAGTTTTCAATCTTAAAATTGAATGTTATAAATATCATAAAAGCTACAAAAAGAAATGATCTATTTGTAAACTTCTTAAAATGTGCACATGTAATAACACATAATTGCAAAATCGGCTAAAGATTTCTGATATAGCCAGATTATAAATAATATACATTGAAATTTTGAGAATTAGACAATTTAGAGACACCATTTATATAACTTGTGAATCTAGAAATCTCTTGCGTTAAAGTAAGTTTCAAGTATATATAAGTTTCAATTAAATTAGAAATATAAACGTTGCATTCACCTAGTAGATTTTTTTTTTAATATCATACATTAATTTATGATACATTTCTTAAAGGATTTTTTCAGTTTTAATCCTTATAGCAATAAGATGACATCGCAAAGCTGAAGGTTTGCTGATATAACGTAGTGTTAAAACACTCCATAATCTATTTTTCGTTCAAATTAGGACCTTTGTGTGTTAAGTGGCGAAACTCCGAGCCGCAAATTTTCTTACCAGAGCAGAGAAATAAAAATAATTAATATAGTAATTCCTCCGAGCGAAACCCCACACCCATCACGCTTATAGACCCTGCTCCACTGCACCAAAATGGTTTTAAAATTATATAATAGCAAACAATAAATACCTAGCAAGTCCATAACAGTTGAGCGTTACCCAAGCAATAGGAAATATAATTTGCAGTAAAGGCAAAGTCGCCGCTATGATCTGGAGAAAGTATATTTCCGTCCAATGGGTGACACCAGGCAAATGGTACAAATGGCGGATTGAACTCGCTACCACTATCACGGCTATAACCAGTGGTAGCACTATGCCTTCTAATATTTTCACAGTGCACTAGAAAGAAAGATATCATTTAGTTTATGATAAAATCCAATATTTCGAAAATTAAGGATGAAACATTCCATAATTAAGAAAAAGTAAAAAGGAAGTAAGTAAGTAGTAGTTAAGTCTTCTATATCTACCCTGTTATAGGATACAGCAAGAAGCTAAAAAAAACAAATTGTCTTAAGAGGTCCTCATAATCTATTTAATAAATTTTTATGTAATTATGTAATGAAGCATTATAATTTTAAGTATAGTTTATTAAATATTTTATTTTTAATTCTTAAAATGAACAAATTAATTATATAATGGCGACGCAAAGCATGGCGCAGAGTTACGCCGTACAACACGCAACGTTTGGAGCTCAGAGGTTAGGGGTCTTAACACTAGGCTTGCTCTGCCTACCCTGCTACAGGCGGGGTACAGCGTAAGTCCAAAAAATGAATAATGTAAACTAATTATATTACATAAGTATAACAATGTTATAAAAAAACTTTAGTACAAATATTAAAATATATCTTTACTTATTTCTATATCTTAAATATCTACAAATAATCAGATAATATGTCATTTACATTTAGATTATGAGATAAAATACTTTACGAAAATTGTACATCACATCACATATATTTTTTTGCCAACTTCTCACAATGTGGGACATTGCAAATAAGTAAGGCTGAGAGCACCTAGTGTTTTGACATTCCATTATCTGCTTTCCTAAATTTGCAACTTCATGTTGAGTGTCAGAGTTCAACACAGAACTTTGTCTACCAAGGCAGAAACATGAAAATAATTCATTCCCCCAATCCAAGTAAGAATTAGAATTCATAATAATAGCAAGCACAATTAAACATTGTTAGTCTACTTAATGTTTATTACAAATATTTTTTTTATCTGTTACATATACACAGGAGAGTAAACAATATAGTATTAAAACACTACTCTTCATTTCAGAACTTTATTACAAACTTAAAAAATAAAATAAATCTAAATTCATGAAAAAAAACTTAGAAAAAGATTAGGACTCACCAAATACCTCTGTTTTTCAAACACTGTTACTGGCCTTGTAGTCGCTTGCTCAAGAGCTAGCTTCATATTTTTCAAATATGGAGTCTCATTCATTCTATAAGCTTTATTTGGATGTGGTGTTCTTATTCTAGGCAAACTAAAGTTTTCTTTTGTCTGTAAAATAATACTTGTAATAAGTAAAACCAATTATTAGTAGTTATGTTAACAACATCTATACTGTACTAATATTTTTTTTATTTTTAAAGTGTTAATTTAAAATTAAGATTTTTACGAAAACATATAAATCTAGTGGGATATTGTAAAAATATGGGCTATTTTTTTAATGTTTTCTAAAAAGTATTTCTGTATTAATATTATAAAATTGAAGAGTTTGTTTAGTTGAACATGCCAATCTCAGAAACTATTTTTTTGTGTTAGATAGATAGTCCATTGAACAAAGAAGGCTTTATTAGATTGTGTTATTTTTTTCAACATTATCCTTTGTACCAAGTTGAGTTACATTGGGTACTGAGACTGTGTCTTACCTCATACACAAGTTTTAGTTATTTTTCTTTGACCATGGGGCCAAAGCTGCAGGTAAAAGTTAGTAAAAATTAATAATATAATTACTCATAATTTACCTGCGGGCCAGACAAAAATATTTGTCCAAAGAACAATTCAGGATCATCTGGCTCCAGTCCTCTACAGTGTCCTGGAACCTCTTGACCTGGTCTAAGTACAATTATATCACCTTCTACCAAAAGAGCCCATGGAAGATTTACAATAACACCTTGAAATTTAAAATATGTATTTATTTATTTTTTATGTATTTAATTGCAATTAAAAATTCGAAATAGCAATTACAGTTTAACAAATTTTATCTTAATATATAGAAAAAAATACCATCTCTGTAAGTCCATTGAAGTATCACACAAGGGGAAAATGGTGCACATAAGTGGGGGTAGTGGCTTTCCTTCCAAAGACATTTATTAATGGCATCATCTAATGTGTCTGATAAATTAAATAACAAAAACATAATTATTAAAAAAAGACAAAAACTATACTATTAAACAAAAGTACACAAATAATATTTTATGAAAAGAATTTACTCACCTAGTACTTTTTTAACTCTGTAAGGAATTTCATTTCTATAAAGGTATTCTTCATGTAATGAAATTACGAAATTTATTACCAATAATATAAACAGAAAAAGAGCTTCCCAAAGTAAGTATGTTTGTGCTAATAAAGTTTCGCCAATGAGGTTTGTTAGTATTAAGCAAACAATATTTATAATTGTCACAGTGTAAGCCACTCCTGATAGTAATACTTTCTCTGATGAAAATGATATAATGTTGTGAAGAACAGATAATCTGGAATAGTCATGAAAATAAATAAAATAGAGTATATATACAAAAGATATGTCATGGTAAGAAATTTGAGATAAAGTAAATATTACTCTACAAAAACTGTAAGGAATATTTTTATTTTAAGTTTATATGAAGTATAAAATACCCCATTCGATTTTTCTGTTTATGTTCTTCAATAACAGCACGAATGTCATCTCGTAATTTCAAAAGAGCAGTTCTTGTCGAGAATCCTAAATTATATAGATTTTTGTCATCCATTGTTGTAAAAAAAGGTCACATAATTACATATATATATTTACACTAGACATGTGTATTTGAAAAATTATGTAAAATCTTAAGTACTGAAAAGGCCACTGACATTTGAGACTGTTATCCTGAATTATCATTTATCAACATTCATTCAACATCTTTAAAATGTCAATGTCACTAGCAGTATTTACATTTAGTCGTTCCGAATTGTACGTTTTTGATTTAAGCATAAACAATTTTTTTTATTGCAACGGTTATTATTTTTACAGTACCGATTTTGTATGTAGTTTTTGAAGTATATTAAATTATTTACGTCTATAATATTAAAATAAAAGTTGATAAATAACTTTTAATTATAATATTATTTTGTATTCAACAAAGACTTTAATGAGCAGAAAATTAAAAAAAAAAAGAGAATTTAGATAATCGCTAATTAGATTTTGAAGAATCGAAAAAACAATATTGTATTTATATTGTTTATAATAAGTATTTTATCAATAGTTAAATGATATATAACGTTTTTTACTTGGTAACACTTTGTTATTTATTGATTAATGTCGACACAGGAGTGAAGTTGGCGTTACTCAGAAATACTTCAAAGTTTTTCTTTCTATTTTATGTAAGTAATAAGGCGTATTAAATTTTCATGCATTCATGGAGTTTCAAGTCTCAATGTGCTAAGTTTAGAATCATAAAATCTATAAGTGTGAGATGAACTCTGTAAATGATAAATAAAAGTGTTGCTGTTCGGTTTAACTTAGTCAGCCTTGTGTCACCGTTTCGGGAGGACAGTGCGCCATTGAGTTCTCGTGATAAAAAAATAAAACAAGATATGTGTTTATCGTTTCTAGTAAATCATTCTAGGCAACGGCAAGTGGTATAATATCGTAATGTGACAAACGATAGGTGCTTGAGACAATTAAATCAGTTATGGCAGATTTAGATTCACGTAAAAGAACGAAGTGTAGTGGTTCTTGGAAGGGACCGCAGTTTCGGTCATGGATCTGGTGTATACTGATAAAGTGTTTTATAAGTTTACCCTGCATATTTTCGAAATGTCTCGGAGTAGATATTACAGTTGCTGTGTATCCACATGGTAACATTGCAGTACCTTATGGTGAACCTTTAGAAATATTTTGCATCGCAGAAAATTATTCATCAAGTGACATTGAATTTACCCTAGCTGGTAAACATCTCGAATCAGAAATTGTAAATAGTACGACACGCAGATTGTATATTAAGAAGCCTGAGAAGCAAGTAAATTCCTATTATTGCAAAAACAATAAAACAGGAAAAATTTGTACTTCACGAGTACTAGTCGAAAGTCCTCCAGCAGATGTGACGGACTTTAACTGTCTATCAAAAAATCTTGAAGTGTTAAATTGCTCATGGACAAGTCCTCGCTCACAGAGTAATATAAGTTACAATGTAACTTTTTCAGATAATGGAAACATGGTAGGCCCTCCATGTATTGCAAAGAAAGTTGATAACAAGCCTACAAGATACTGTTGGTGGAATACAAGCAGCCAACCGAGATATAGGCAACTAAAGGAAGAACAGTTTCTCTATCTTAGAGCTTGCAATGTTTTTGGTTGTAATAGTCAAAATTTCACCATAGATCACTTTGCTATTGTGAAACCAGATCCTCCTATTGATTTAAAAGTGATTAAAAATGGAACCCACAGTGTGGTCTTGAAATGGAGAGTTTCCAATAATATGGCAGATTTTCTTGATTGTGGTGTTGAACATATAATTGAATATCAAATAGCTAAGATTGATAATACAACAGTTTTTCACAGAGTTGATGCTTCTGGTTTACCATTGAGAAATAAGACATACAAATTTCATTTAACAAATTTACCATATGCCCATATGCAGTATGAAGTTAGAGTGTATATAAAATCAAAAAAAGCCATCAAAAAAGAATATTGGTCAGAGCTTAGTTACATTGTGTTTTATACAGAGAGTGAGAGGCCCAGTAGGCCACCAGATACTACAGCGGGAGCATTTGACCATGCTACATATAATAATAGAAGGGTTATGTATGTTTATTGGAAGCAGCTAGAAGAATATGAAGAGGCTGGTGCTAACTTCACCTATAAAGTGCTTGTGTCGCACGGCAACAAAACAGAGACTGTATTCCCAGAGAAAAATAAGAGCCTTAGCTTTGTCACATTAAACACCACCCTTAATGCCTTAGATGTTACTATCTGGTCTTTTAACATTAATGGATCATCTGTAAACAGCACTCATCTTTATATTCCACCTGAAAGAGACACACACTCTCTGAAAGTTTCCTCCTTTACCAAATTAGCATATGAAAATGGAACTTATGAACTTTCATGGGTTGGAATAAAAAATATCAACAACTATACTCTGTTTTGGTGTCAACACAACTCAACCAAAATTTGTACAGGACGAATGGACTTTGCTGTGCTTAACCCTTCTAAAAACAATCATGTCATTGATTTGCCTAGAGACTATAGATACCAGTTTGCTATTTCTGCTAACAATGGCTCCAAAACAAGTGGCATGGTGTGGGCTCAATGTGATATATCAAGAGAAGGATTTGTGATGTATGGTTTTCCAGTTCACTTAAATTATGATGTTCCCGGGAAATCATATGCTACTTTAAGGTGGGTTATGGATTGTGCTCTTCAAGACGGTATTATTACTGGATACAATATAAGCTACTGCCCAATAGTTCAAACAAGCAGCAACTGTGATAAATCTGTTGAAAATAAATATGTTTTTATTCAGGATCCCAAACAGATGCATGTTACTATAGAACAGTTGCTTCCATTTAGAACATATCAATTTACGTTTGCATTGAATACTATATATGGTCAAAAAAATATAGAAAATGCCACTGCTCGCATTACTACATCAGAGGATACACCAACAAGTCCCATAAATGTCAAAATAACTGAAGTCAGAAATGATTCTTTGGTCATTTCATGGGACCCTCCACTTCAAAGAAATGGAAACATAGGAAAATATGTTATTTATAATTTTGGTAAAGAATTTTATGTTGACAAGGTTTCTGAGACTGATACATCAAGGAGGGAAGTAAAGATAACAGGCTTACAAGGTTTTACTAATTACTCCTTAACTGTTCAAGCATGTAATATTCCAATAAATGTCTGTTCTGCAATTTTACCAAATAGCGCAATATTTGTAAGAACAGCTATTGGAGCACCTAGCAGATTAAAAGCCCCAACTGTAAAAAATCCTGACAAACTTCAATGGGAGAAACCAGATATACCTGGTGGAACTTTAGATTTATATCAAATTATGAGAGTTAAGGATGATATGCTTCCAGATATTAAAAATGTAACTGATTTATCTTATTATATTAGACACTGTGAAGATGTTGTTTCAACAGAAACATATCAAGTGAGAGCTCTTAATTTTGATTATGACTTATACCATGGTGTGCTTGGAGATGGAAATGTAACTTTAACTAAAAGAGATAACAATCAAAGCCTTAATGAGTATGCAGGGCCTTGGAGTGAACCAAGTACTGTCGCCTGTAGAAGCAGAGATGGCCTTACAATGATTCTTATATTTATATTAATATTTGCATTAATTGGTGCTGTCTATGGTTTTATAAAACTTTATAAAAAATATAGAAAAATGGAAGATATTAAGCCAGTTTTACCTAATGGACTAGGCATACCTGAAAAAGATATTTCTAAATACACATTTGGTGGTTGGAATCCTGCAACTAAAGATGAAAAACCATCATCAGATGAGATGTTGTTGTTACCTAACACGAAAACTACAGTTACAACACCTGATGTAAAACAAAAAGATGAGAATTGTGCTACCAGTGACCAAACTGATAGTACCGCATTATCAGATTCGTCACGAGGACCAGTTGATAGACAAGTATCAACGTCCGATGATGGATCTGATTCGTCATTCCACATGGAACAGGAGCCTCAGAAATGTGAAGCTAGTAACGATGCGCAAGAAGAGGAATCATCAGCTGTGGATACTGAAAGTTCAAGGGAAAATTCTCCTTACTTTAGTGACAAAAGCTTTAAGAAAAATTCGACTAGTGGCTATGTGCAGCATGTAGTCAACCCTAATACAGGTTACGTGCAATCAGCTCCTGCACCAACAAAGACTGCACAGCCAAAAGCTACGCCGCAACCTGCTAGCACCAGCTACGTGATGGCAGGATTGCCACCACCCATATTTACTACAAATACAACCTCGCCGCCAATATCGAATTCCACTCCAACCTCCGGATACGTACTTCCAGAGGTGGCCCAAGCGAGATCAATGATGAATTTACCTAAAATGGGACCTTCACCTGCAAAACCAATCGGACCAGAGAGCTTGCCTACCATGCCTACCTTGCCACCGCCTACGAAACACGGTGCTGATAGTAGTTATATCCAACTTCAATCGTTAGATTCCTTGCCTAGTCTAAAAACAAACATTCGCAATCCTTTGCCGTTAAAGCCGCCGGCTTCGAGTGGCTACGTTAGTCCAGCGGACGTAGTCATCAATAAACATCTAAACAACATGCTGACTGCTGGCCAGCTTGCCGAGGAGCCTGCCATATTAGACCCGACGATGTCTCCCGACGCCTATTGTCGGTTCTCGTGGAGCACTGACCCCGCCAATGATAATTTACACACGCTGCTCGCCGACTCGCCCACGCGGCCGTCTAAAAATTGAATCATTGCGTAGAATAGTGACACAGAACTGATAAAATCTATATAAACTCACAGTGACTGAATTGTAAATACTAAAACTAGTACTATGTATAATAAATACTGGACATTTAATATTTCACACGCATAGTTGTGTGTGCCATCTAGTGATAATTCTTGTGCCTTATTAATTTATTTTAGGTGATATAAAAGAAGCTTAGTAGGTAAGATTTACTTCTTTTAATTTTCTTAAGTATATGCGATTGTAGACTTGATGGCGTAAGTTGAAAAACCATATTACCTATAAAGGATTATATTGTTCCAGATACTCAATACCTCAAAAAATACAGCACGCCTATAGCATAATGGAAGGAATATATAAAATCAACTTGATACCTAACGATTTAAGCGTAGAAGAGACTGTCTTACAGATTGCTGATACCTTAGACAATTTGAATGGGATAATTGAAGATGTGTTCTCCCGAATTACATCTAGGATCAAATTAAACGCGGATAAGACAGCAAAGCTTCAAGAAAGAATCGATGCCTCCAGATCGAAAGTTGAAAAACTTGCTGGCATGCAAAAAGCTATTAAAGTGTTTTCTAGCGCTAAATATCCAACAACAATTGTACATGAACCTTATGAATCTATATTTGATACAAACGAATATATTTATGAACCTAAAAAGGTTACTCTGAGCGGAAAGTCACAGAGGCAGTCTCACGATAAAGCTGTGCAGGTTAGATACACTACTATATTATTACTATATATAAAAAATTCTTAAATAAAAAATATTACAACTTTTCTAACAATTCTCTCGATTTTAGGAAAAGCTTCATTTCTTCCACGTGAAAGTAGCGGAGCCTAAAACAGCTAAACCTAGACAAGACTTCGATCTTAAAGAAGTTCTTAACAAAGTGTCAACGGTTGGCGACCTCCTGATATATAACACTGACGAGAGTCCGTACATAGCTGTTCCTAGTAAAGCGCCAATTTATGTTCCTAAAGTGAAAGCGAACGAGGAGAAAAATAATTTAGAAGACGCACCGCCATCGATCAAAAACAAGAATGTGTTAAAGAGCGAGATCGATGAGTACATGTACGCGCCAGGCATGGGCATGGTAAGTTTTTCTCAAGATCCTTTATTTACATATATTTTACTTTTTTTGTGAAAACGTATAAATTTCAACTTTGCGGGATTTGAATTTTTGCCTACTGGAAACCGTTCAGTTGCTTTAACCACTAAACCATACATTCTAATCAAGCTACGTCGAAGTTCTTATACGCTTGTTAGGTGTACGCTGAACTCAACGCCACCCTTTACGTCGATACCAAAGCGAAGAAATAAAAATATTAAATATTTCATTTCCTCGAGTGGGAATTGAACTCACGACCTGTCGGGTATATAATGACGCTTTGTGCCTCTGTGCCACGTAGTGTTATCTTTCCTGAAGTGTAGAAACACTTTAAAAATGTTAAAGATACATACATTTCATAAGGGATTTTCCATTTGAGATATCTTGGATAACAAAATTGCTACAACATAAATAAAATAAGGAGAACGATGATGAATTTCATAAGAAATGTTTCAACTTGGATGTGTTGATATTTAACGTACATACATAGTCATTAATTAACACGTCATGCAACAATTTAAATATTAATGAAGCTCATACATTTTTTTAAAACTATTTTTTTTATAGCTTACTAGATTATTATGAAAGATGTTAGCTTGACCTTCTTAATATATATACATATAAAAAAATGTTTGTTAAGACTTAAAACTATAAAAAATAACACATTTGGAAATTATGTTGTAATTATTTACTCAAAATATTTGGACGTCTTTGACATGTGTACATGTGGGTATTTTTAGTTGTTTATTCTCAGAGAAGCTAGTAGGTAATTGATCAATCCGTTTTCGTTCTCTTATCCCTATAATTTTGTAGAATATTTATTTGTTGGGCTGTGAATCGTTTTTATGCACTTTATAACGCCCATTAAAATTTTGAACCTAGTACATTCCCATAAGTTATAAAAATGGCGTTAAAAAAGTTAAATCAGCTTTACTCTGTATCCCAATATACCAGAGTAGGCAGAAGGAAGTTAGTTTTAAGACACTTCGACACTTCTTCTCCACTTTTCGCCGAATTTTTCGAGCCGACATTGCTTGTTAAGTGGTGGAACTCATCGCCAGGCTTTTGCCTCGATGCCAGAGTGAAGAAATGAAAATATTAATAAGTAGTAATTCATTGGCTCGAATGTGGATCGAAACCACAACCAATCGCGTTTACAGTCTCACTACGTGCCCCTGCGCCACGACTGGCCTCATATTATATTATACTTTAATAATAATAATTATCATAGAAATATGTTTTATTTTCTTTTAATTTCCATTCATAATAGGTACCGGAGCTGGACATGCCCCTGGATTTACCACATTTACCGGGCATAGCAGGTGATGTACAATTCTCCATATCCGAAGACGGTTCAATAGCGCCGTCAGCGGTCACGTCACCCGTAGCACCTATACCGATAAATGCGATACCTACATCGGAATTGCCCGAATTGTCAGAACTGCCCGAGTTACCGGATCTCAGAGAGTTATCGGAAGTTAAAACGGATGTGGTCCCGGATATACCGGATGCTCCGCTCATACCGCCTCCCCCGCCCGCGCCTACCATGCCCTCCCCGCCTCCGCCTCCACCGCCGCCGCCGCCCCCGATGGACTTCGAACCCCCTACACCTGTTAAACGGTAAGTTTTTATAATTTTAGTTTTAATATAGCGTGTTGAATAGCGAAACTTAACGCCGCACTTTGCCAAAGCGGAGAAATGAAAATAATTAATTCCTCACGCTGTATTACTAGGCAACGATGACCTTGCACTTGCAACCCACAACTGACTGGTTAAATTATACTTAAGTTAAAAATAATTGCTTCCCACTTCATATCTAGTAAGCGTTGTGCCTATTTGCTTTTAATAGGGACTGTATAAATGCACATATTGTCTTTAATTTTTTTAAAGTATAAACTGTAATTCAAAGAAAGCGAATAGGTATTTAGGTCACTAATTAATCAGTCCAATTATTTAATCAGCGAACAAAATGACGCTCAAGTAAATAATGTTGATATTCTGAGAAAAATATATATGTGAGGTTATATGTGACAACATATATGTATGTTTCCGTAAAAATTTTTTATAAATTATATTATTATTTTTAGTAAAATGAGTTAACACCTCTTTTATTCATTTAGGACATACATAGATACGTTCGTTGATATCGTCCTTTTAGAGAAAGTATTTTAAAATCCATTAACAGCTCTAAAACTGGTTTTATAATATAAATTCTTCATGGAAATTATTTTTTGTTCGCGCAATGTGGACCATGTGTGCATGTCAAAAATAAGTAAATAAGTTGTTTATTTTTTTAAGATAATTATCGCTATATTATGCCCGTATTTATAAATGGCTTCAAGCCTGAGATCGATCTTGAGATGCTATTTTCATTCATAGATATGTAATTTGGGAATGAAGGCGGCATCTCAAGATGGATCGCAGATTTGAGGACGGTTTATAAATAGGGGCCTTAGAAAGTATTTAGGTCGCATGTGTCAAAATTAATGGAGGGGGGCAGTATTGAAACGTTTCTTGCTGTCTTTCATTATTATATTCTTCCTTCTTTTTGATATCGGTTATAATTAATGTACTTGAAGGTTATTATTTAAGTATTATTAGAGATTATATATAATAGATTTATTTTTCCTAATATAACATAATTTCGCCATCAAGCGTATGTTTTATATCTCAGAAATCGTAAAGTGTATCGGCAGCTCTCTAATCATGACCGGTTTGAGACGTTTAAGATGAACTGATAAACTTCTACTTTGCTAGAAGCGCTTTCGGACGCTTACAACTAATGGATAGTTGCCTCTAGTATGTACTGTAATTCTTGTATTTTTTCTATATATAGAATTCTTAATAAATGCTTTCAATGCTACCCAACGAAAATAAACTAAATTGTTTTACCTCAAAAATCTATTCGTGCGCGAGAGACGCGCTTGCATTTTCCTTATCTTTCGTAATATTCATATGAATAATTTGCGAACTTTAGAAAGGTTGATGGCTTTTGAGGCTGACGTGGCGCAGGGGCACGAGGATGTGACTGTAACGTGACGGTTGTGGGTTCGATTTCCACTCGGGGGAATGAACAATGAATGGTTTCTTCTGCCTGCCCTGCTATGTGCGGGATGTAGCGTGAAGCCGATTTAGAAAGGATGAAATGTTGCGGAACTGGATTTATAGTTTTATTCGTGGACCAAACGCAAGCGGCATTTTTATGTGAGCCATCGGCATTCGTGAAACGTACATTTTTCAAGTAAACCGACCGCAATAGATGTGGCATTGCGTGAATTGTAAGTAGCATCGTTAGCCACAAAAGGGAGGCGATGTAAGGTGTAATAGAGAGAGTTTCGTAGAAAAATGTAAATTGTAGATATACTTCACCGGAGTAGGATAAGAGTTATGGGTCACTTGACCCTAGCTCAGACCGCCAATGGAATATTAATCGCATCTCGGATAAATGCTGGTGGAAGCGACTTAATACGCCCTCCTGAGCACGTCCAAAATGTTCACCTATTAGGAATCTTGATTCAGTACACTTCCCTATTCGAGATGTTTACGAGGACCCTTCACCATACATTATGTTCTTGCCTTTTGTTAGACTTTCTTGAAATTTTTAGATTAATTATTACAAGAAATTTTCACGATGTACCGTGCGTTTTCACCTGTAGGCAGGGAACGTAGTATTGAGACACTCCGTTGTACGAAATTACGTGATAGATACTAGAGCAGGGTAGTGACAATAATAAATTTCTCCGAATGAGAAAGAACCTATCATAAATATGAAGGATTTTATTTAAATATTTTTTAATTACTTTCCCTCTTTTTCTTTTTATTTTACTTTTCATTCAATAAAAAAATACAGTCGAATTGATAACCTCCTTTTCTTACAGAAGTCGGTTAATAATACCGAGAGAACATATTTAAGGATCTAGAAAAGAAGGTTTTTTGGGAAGATTAAATCAAAAAATATTTTACCTACTAAGAGTTGTAATTATAATCGATTTCGGAAACATATACGTGAAGTTATATTCATATAATTTAAAGTCATATTTTTGTTTCTTATACGCTTCAATAATATTTTAAATCAATACAGTTTTCACTGAAATAGTCGAATCGACTAGACCAATATACCGTTACTGTCGGCATTCGTTTTCTGTCCGTTTACGTAACAGCATGCAAATGTAGTAAATCCCAACATAGAAAACTCTTTGTATACATAAGTAATGATATTTCGAGAATACATAGTGCCGTTGAGAATGTTAAGGTTTAATGAAAATTCACGTGGAGAAGCAGATAGGAATAATGAAATTTCTTAATAGATTTTGAAGAATTTCTCGTATCTTCGCTGTAGATAATTTATCTAAGAATTCTGTGCTCTTACATTCTTTTGTGTAAGTTGATTTTTCTTTGGATTTTTTAAAATTATCGTCATATTTTAAGTTAATAATTGAATACATGAATACATACATTGTGATATATAAAAATGTGTAAGGCCGACTGTAAACACGACGGTGTGGGTTCGATTCCCACTCGGAGGAATATATCCGCCACTCAACACACAATGTCTGGGGAATTCGGAAAGTGGTAAACGGTAGTGTCTTAATGGGAACAGGTTGTCTTACACTAGGTTTGCAGGTTTCATCTGCCTACTCTGACGCATCTGAAAAAAAAATTATAATATAGTCAGTTTATTGTGAGAAATGCTTTTCAATGTATCTAGAGATTTTTTAACATAGTTTATTCAAGATTTTTTTTTGTGTTTCCTTCCAATTGCTATTTGAAGTTGGAAAGTTTACAAACTGAGTCCACTTCTCCGTACTGGCCAAGTGGAAGCAGTTTTGAAAACAAAGCGCGCGCGTACGTTCCGAGGAGCTTCGATTTGTACAAATAACATTTATTGTTTACTCTATGACGTTAGTAAAACTAGAAGATAAAGTTTCATTTCGAACTAAAATATTTGCTTTGGGCCACGAGACCAGTCCAGTCCACTCCATTTAAAAAAAATCAATTCACGCTGTATCCCGCTCAGAGCAGAGTAGGCAGAGGGAACCTAATGTTAAGACACTCCGTTCCCCACTTTCCGCCAAATTTTGGAGGCATTGCGTGCTGAGTGACGAAACTCAATGCCACCCTTTGCTTCGCCACCACAGCGAAGAAATGGAAATATGAAATGAAATAAATATTTCATTTCGTCGAGTAGGGATCGAACCCACAACCAGTAGCACTTTGTGCCCCTGCACCACGACTGGCCTCGACATTTTATCTTGATCAAGACATTTGTCGAACATTGAAATTAATTGACTAACAGTATGATGAAGAACGATAATAGCATCACACTGCGAGCCAAGAGACTGGACTAATTACCGAGTGGCTATGAAGGAACAGTCTAATAACAAGTAACTAGCGCTATGAAACGAACTCCAGACGTTTGCGATTAAATAATATAACTTTATTATTCCTCTTTATTACTAGCTTCGTATATACATATATAGGTAATATTGATAGCTTCACGCATATTCCCGCATAGCACGGTATTTAGGGAGCTATTGAAGACCTTCAATTTTTAAGACAATCATTCTCTTTTGTGGCGTCGAACCTACAATCATCGCATTAACAGCCAGACGACGTCCCATTCACGACAGCGGCGGCATTCGCGGCGGAGTCGCGGATCTCAACGCCGCCCGGTCTCAGAGCGTGGATAATATGAAAATATTTTATTTTGAACATTACTTAGAGTGGGTATCGAACCCAAAACCGTCGCGTTTACAGCTGCTCGCTTGTGGCCTTGCGCCACGATGGCCTCTACAATATTCTATTTATAATTATGAACACTTTATAATGAAAGTGTCATTGGTGAATTATTTTAGGAAATATTATTTATTCTATAATTTCCTTATTGTTAAATTTATTCAACGCTTACACATTATTATTTTAATGAATTTTCTAAATTATGTTGAAGAAAATATTTATTAGTTTCTAAGAAGGTTATCACTTAGTTTATCTATCAGTTAGTTCTATCGTTGTTGACCCGCTATCGCCAAGGACCACCTGCGTCTTAATTCTGAACATTAATTATAATTAATAAAATTGGCATGTCGGACCTGGCGGCTGGTCGGGTGGCATGCAGTCGTTGATAGCAATTAATTTTATATAACAACTAATTAATTTGTCTCCCTACTCTGCTTTTTATTAAATTAATTAAATTTTTTGTTGCTCAAACTTAAACAATGTGAAATGTCTCTGTGGCTGATATCTCAGATAAGTCACAATATATGAGGCCAGTTGTTATGGGTTCGATTCCCACTCTATAAACCGAACAGAAGAAGTGAGAGTGGAGAGTGCCTTAACACTAGGCTCCCTCTATCTATTCTGCTACATGCGGCCCGCGTGAGGCGGGATACAATGTGAAAAAGTCACAATAAGACTAATTGTTCTAATTGACGGATCAAAACACGAGTAGAATTAATAGATGGTGGCGTGTGTATTTAAATTTTTTGTTCATTTAATTTGAAATAAAATTCAGTTGGTTCCCAAAAAATATCTTTTTTTTTGTAATGAGTGAAAAAATAGTTAATTATCAAAAAAATATTTAAGTTATTAGATATTTTAAACTTTTAGTTTAAATATATTCTATGATGTATGAGTAAAATAATTTGAAAATTTTTTTCTACTAGCGGCCTAGAAGCGGCTTCGCCCACTCAAAGCTATTGTTATATTGTAGTAAATAATACAAAATATTTTCATATATTGTAGCTAATGTGGTTATTTTGATTTATAAACAATGTATATTCCTGTAAAGTTTCATCTAAATCCGTTCAGTAATTTTTGCGTACTAGTGGTACAAACATCCATTCTCACAAACTTTCACATTTACAATATTATAGAAGGAATTAAACAAACATACAAATAAAATATATTTTTCGTATAAACCACGTCTACCGAACTGGAGGAGAGTGCGACCGGGCGACCCTCGTTCGGCATTGGCCTCCGTTCAATTACGTGCCATCGTCGGCCATCATTAGCGGTCTTACACGCTCACATTGCCATTTAACTTTTTTATTACTACGATTCTTGGATTTTGTGTTATCTGTGGCTAATTTGAACCATAGACATTGTTTTTTTGAAATCATAGAAAAATAATTAAATTGTTTAGTTTATTTTAGATGACATTTCTGCTTAAAGTAAAATATGGTAGTTTATATGGATGGTAAATTGTTTCGATTACTCACACAAATGCTTATAAATAATTGTCTCTAATAATAAATACAATTTAATAAATATATTTCCGCTTCACGCTGTATTCCCCGGAAATATCCAAATATATTTAATTTAATGATGTAGTATTTTAAGAAGTAACGAAAAAAGTCAAACCTCTGAATGGAACCTTTTAAAGACTATAGTATATTATTTATAGCTTTCTACAGATATAAACATTTATATTAATATAACAGACATGTGTTAATGAACTCTGTTGTAAAGCTGACGATCACCCAAATGTAAATATTACGTCCATAAAGCTTCAATATTCTTCTATAATTTAGTAGAAAGTTGAAATTAATGAAATGGAAGTGTTCGTTAATTTATTATATTTTTGTAATAAAATTCATTTTACGAGCACCATACAAAGATTCAAACTATAAATTAATCCTGTTCTTGAATAATAATCTTTATAAGGAAAACCATGAAACCCGATTATATGTTAAATATTTTTTACCAAACAATAACAATAACAGGAAAACAGTCTAAATGAACAAATCAATGTCACTACATGTATGGCGCCGCCATTTTAAATATGGCGCGCACCTACCTGTCATCTAATTGTTGGATTCGACCTTGATGTGAATTAGCATTATTACAATGTCCAGAATGCAAATGAACCATCTCAAAATGTTGATAATAAATAATTTAAATAATATAATAAAGTCATAGTTGCCACTTTAAGTTACTAATAAATATTTTTATTGCCATTGTAATAAATATCTATTATCTGTATAGATAATTGGTTTTTATTATAATTCTATATTTCTAGTTATAAAGTTGATGTTTGTTTGGTTGGACGCGCTAATCTTATAAACCAATTTCACCAAATTCCTACCGTGTCGTTCACAATTAGATGGATTTGCCTCTAAGTATATTTTATTTATTAATTTATAGTAAGCTTACTTACTTAAATTGTAAACAACAAATTATTAAGGTTTGTTTACAATTTCAGTAAGTAAAAATCAATGTTTTGAGGGAAGACACTAAATTCATAAAATTAAATTATTTAAAGTTGTGGCGAATAATTACTTAATTAGATTGTTTGTAAAAAAAAGTAAATAGAGCTAGCAAACTAAGCGAGGGTAGGTTCTTAGAAGTTGTAAAAATTTAGAACGTCCACTAAAAAAAAAATGATTTAAGACATTACCGTCATTTGTTTTATGATAACAAATACAAAATATGAGAACTCTCGGAATCGTTATTAGCCAATATAAACAAATATCTGCAAATTCATTCTTAAGAAAAAAACCATAAAATATGTTGGCGCATCGCTCAATTTGGCGATACGTTGATCGCATTTGGTGCTACGATTTTTATACTTCTTGGAATGTATCTTGATGACGGTAATAAAATAATTTTAAGAAATATTTTTTCTATATAAAAAAAAACCAGTTGACCGTTAGTTGACCTTTCGTATAAATTATATTAATTAGTTTATTCAAAAATATTAACATAGTGTACACGTATTATCGAATATATTATTCACGCTTTATCCCTAGCGAGGTAGTCAGAGAGAACGGAACGCCAAACGCTACGGTCTCTACATACCTCTTTCGCCTCGTCCACTGTCATCAACCTCTTCATACGTGCCCTTCGGGGGGTCCTCATGTTTTTTACGTGACCTTCCTCCAGTATCTTTGATATTGTGTTTTCGAAGGTCAACCGAGGTCTCCCCCAACCTCTCTTACCACCTCCCTTTTCCATCATAACTCTCTGTATCCAATCTGTGTTTCAGTACCTGCCATTCTGTGTATTAAAGAAAGCAGATATTGAAACACAGTAAGTAAATATATGAAATAATTATTTTTTTTATATTTACCACCTAGGCGAATCTCGAATGCACCTAAAAATAAAAATATTTACTTGCGTTGTCGATTTTTTATAAAGAAATCGATATAGCCCATACCAGTACAAAAAAATGTAAACCTTCAAAAGAAATGCCAAACATACATATAACATAATATATTAATGTCATAAAGATTAATACGTTCCGCGAATTTTCTCCGATATCAAGCAAGTGCGGTTAGCGTGAAATTTAAAATTTTAATAAACCTCTTAAAACGGGCAATTATTAATTCTCGCGAAACGGATAAAATACATACATATATTAATAATGTCTAGTATATTATTATAATAATATTATTATGTTATTATTCTGGGAATCGAAACCGGTACATCTATACGACATAAATAAGAAACGTATACAGATATTATTAAATAATATTTGATCTTTATCTTATTTTATTTTTCCTCTTAAAATGTATATTTGTACATATTTTAAATATATATTTATATTATATTTTAGTATATAGTGTAGTAAAATGTTAAAACATTATTTAATATAAAAATTTAAATAAAATAAATATTAAAATAAAAAATAATAATTTAACCGAATATATAATTTAATAACATATTACATTGTATATAAGTTATAATTAACGTATGTATATTGTAAATTATTAGTTATTAAAATATATATCGTTCATGCATAAAAAAATCTGTTAATGTATAAAAATGAGTAACAGAGTGACTTGACACTAGATTCCCTTTGCTGACCCTGCTGTGTGCGCGAGATACAGCGTGAAGCTGAAAAAAAAAAGATGGGCGAGATTATACAATGGGCGGAAAGTAGAGAAATCAGTCACTTATACCAACGGATCTCTCTGTAACGTATCGTAAAATACGTGTGTAATACTGCTTTCTTAGAAAACTATAGTTATGTATATATTGGAAAACCTCAAAACTTGAAAGATCTACGTAATTAGCGGACTCTACGTGAACACTAGTCGTCGTACGCGTCGATAGGCTGACGTCACCTCGCCAATTCATAGAACAAGGCTGTTGCGCGCGCGCAGAGTAATTTAATAATACGAATGTGTGGGATGGACGTTTAGATTATATCTAGTTGATTTTTTTTTCGTACTATATTTTAAAGATTTTTTGAAAATTTTATTTATAATTAAAGTAAATTATGATTTTTTTTGCTACTATAGTTAAAAGATTTTTTGAAAAATTTATTTAATTATGTTATTATTATGATTAAGCTGAGTTTTTTTGTCTTTGAATAAGTGTTTTTTTTATTCTTTTAAGTATGATATATGATTTTAAATGTTTAATTTCCAATGATTTTTATTTTTTTGCACTATAGCTAGAGTAATACATATTGCATTGTGATTAATTTCCATTAAAAGTGGAACTCAACGCCGCGCTATGCCTCGTTACGAGAGCGAGGAAATTAAAATATTAAACATTTCTTTTTCGATTGGGAATCGAACCCACAACCTGTAGTGTTTACAGTCGCACGTTGGGCCTTTGCAGCACGACTGGCCTAAACAGTTGGCTTATAATATTATATCTCCGAATGCCCTAGAGATTGCTCAGTTTGAACAAAATAACGAGTTAATAAGTTAATCATTGAATGACAGGAGAAAATTAGCCATATTTACGTTTAACCATTGTAGCTGGGACGTGCACGCAACCTTTTTATCGCACGCTCGTAATTTAAGCGTGCACTTAATTAAGTATATTACGTTTTTAATACTTCAGTATAATTTACAAAAGTTGCATAACACTGTTTATTTCAGCTTCACGCTGTTTCCCGCACATGGCAGAGTGGGGGGAATCGGGGAACTTAATGTAAAGATACTCCGTTCCCATTAAGACACTTCTGTTACCCACTTTCCCCTGCAGTGACTTTATTGTAGTCCAAATTTTGTGTATTAATTGATTTGTCCTTATCGAATACTGCAAGTCTCGAGTGAGTGCAGCCACTGAGCAAAAAATCTCGTTTTAAATTCTTAGCAACGTTAAATAACAGACCTTGAACGCAACGTAAACTGTGCCTTCAGAATGCGCACCCGACCATATGAGTTCATATATACATATATAAAAATATATATATTTTTTTTTCATTAGAAAATAACATTGCAAGATATGTTCGTACGCGTCGAGTACGTAAATGGCGTGACGAAGGGCCCTTATAGATCGCTCCCGA